>PVIU01005295.1:0-22673 GCA_004026605.1 Ondatra zibethicus | reverse complement strand
ATTAGTGTGCACATCTGAATTCATCTTTAATAAATGATACAACCACATGGAATTGCTGTAAACATAATATTTAAAGTGCCAAGGAATTCAAAAGATGGCTTAGACTTAGAATGTTGTCTTGTCTCTTTAAAGGCAAAGTGGGAACCCAAGATTCTGAGGTCTGCTCATTGTCACGGGTTCTTCAGTAGTTAAAAGATTTCTCACTAGGCTTTGGTCTAGAAAGTCTATCCTGTTCAGAGCTGACCAGAAACCAGTTTGCAGCCTTTCAGGAAACCGTTATCTACTGATATGCTCTTCCTCCACTTAACTGTGAAGCACAAGTAATAAAAATCCAGAGGCAGATATTGGGATTCAACTTGAAGATGAGAAAAGCAAAGCAGCCAGCCGCCGGCTCTTACCTCTACCTCAGTCTGAAATGGTGATGCTGCCTCCAGGAATCTCAGACTGAGACTGAGACTGAGAGCTGTCTCCTCCTGTCTTATAGTCCTCTCTAGTTCCGGGATTAAGGGCGTGCACCACCAGTGCCTGGCCTGTATGGCTGACAAGTGTGACTACTTTGTACTCTGATCTTCAGGCAAGCTTTATTTATTAAAACACAAATAATATACCATTATATAATTGTTGACTGTGCCCTTGCTTCCAATGTCTCCCCATAACCTAGAATTGTGTCTGCACACAGCACATTTTCTGAATATATAAACCAATATGGTCTGTCGAAAATGGTCATTTTGACAGACAGGACCAAGTGCTACAAAACACTGTATATGCCACAAGGAAATGGCCTTAGTGTGATTGGTTCTATGTGAACTGATAGGACACAGAATAGATTTTATTGGAAATGTACTACAGTGTTGGGAAATTAAGAAAAATGAATTGGAATAGACTTAGTTTAAAGCTATATACAATAACCACTCTTAAAATATTATTAGCTTGCTTAATATTGTAAACCAAATTTAGACACTTTTTGGTAAGTGCCAGATATGTGTTATCAACTGCCAGCCTGTTGCTGTGACCAGTTATCTGACTAGCCATGACTGCAGGGTAGAAGGCTATGGCAATGTGATTGTTTGGCAGCTGGAGATTATCCCTCATGGCAGAGAAGGCAGGGGTGGCAGTAGCATGGAGAAGCTGATCACACCACATCTTCAGTCAGAAAGCAGAGAGCACACAGGAAGTGGGGTGAGGACCCTCATGACCTCATCCACAGTGACCCTCTTCTTCCACGAGGCTTGACTTGAAAGTGGCAGGCAGAACGGGCGGCTTGGGACCGAGTTCGGCACCCAGTACTGTACTGCTTTATGTTCATCCCTTGGTCCAGTGCTCCAAACGACCCTTCAGACCCTGCCACCATTCCTCAAAGTGAAGGCATCAGGATTGGGCTTAAGGACACACAGCTGACAGCATTTGGGTTTTCCTTGCTTGAATGACTTCTTAGAATTTTATTGGCATACTGACACTTAACAAAAGAATGGGCTTCATTTTGACATTCTCTTACATGCATGTTCTTAGTCCCTCTTCCTCGGTGGACCCCCTACATCCACCTATAGGCAGCACCACCACAGCTGACTGCACCTTGGCTACTGTGAGGGTGGCAAGACGGACATGGGTTTGAGGTTTCCCCACAGTTAGCTGACTTTAAGTACTCTGAGTAAGACACACTTTCCTTTTTAGTGAATCTATCTAAAACGTCACAGAATGATAAAAGTCACATTTATGAAATATTCATTTCCGTCCACTTTGACTGTATGACTTGTTCAGAGGTCTCGTGTATTTAAGAGAATTACAGGAGACTATTTGGGAGATGGACAGAGTAAAGCATTAGGCTTAGAGGAATTATTAATGCAAAGAGCCCTGCAGTACTCATTTTGTTAATATTTAATTTACCTATGAAAGAGATAACTCAAATAAAATAACTTTAAAACTATTTTCACACAGCTGATTTAACATATTTTACCTAAATTGAGCCCAACTTCACATTTGTCATTTAGAGAATGGCTCTCTCAGTTTGTCCTGGAGACTCCATCATGTCATTTAAGGAAAATTACAGCCCAGTAAGGGACATCATCTCTTAGTCGACTCAGAATGCCAGCCAATACTGGTGTCTGCTGTGTACATACATAGTAAAGTGATGGAAAAACAATTTTAGGGGGACTGAATTTTTCCAAATACAGCCAGCAATTTTAAAATAAGATACACTTTACTACTATATAATTTGGGATTAAATCGCATCCTTTCTTAACTACACTTCTTTAAGACAATATACTTGTAGCAGCAAGTTCATCTAGTTCATTTTAAAATGATCAGGCCATTCTGGAAGCATGTGGAAGGAGCAAAGGACGCGAAAGTAGTGTGGGTCACGTGCTCTGGCCGTCACTGACATCACTGACGTCACTGACGTCACTGATACCCCAGTGTGTGTTCTGTGCTAAGGGGCAAGGCCATGGTCATGTGCTCTGGCCGTCACTGATACCCCAGTGTGTGTTCTGTGCTAAGGGGCAAGGTCATGGTCATGTGCTCTGGCCATCACTGATACCCCAGTGTGTGTTCTGTGCTAAGGGGCAAGGCCATGGTCACGTGCTCTGGCTGTCACTGATACCCAGTGTGTGTTCTGTGCTAAGGGGCAAGGCCATGGGGTCTGGGAGCAGAAGTGAGCAGAACACTCTACATTTATCTCGAGTCCGTGGAGGTATGTTTTATTCAACAGATAATACAGAAAACAAACAATTTGTGAACTTGGCATGGAGAAAGAAATAAAATCTAATTCACGCAAAACCTTTCACACTGAAATGAAATCACTATGGATCAAATCTTTAGGCATTTGAAAACGCTAGGCTATAAATAAGCTGGGAAGACTTCAGCAAAGCTCTTCAGTGACCTTCAGAGAAGAGAAAATCCTACTGAGGGGTAGGCTGAAAGGCAAGGGCCTATAAAGATAACTTCTCTAATTAAAATCAAGATTTAGGTTCCAAAGAGTCATGAAATACCATAGATAGGCCTGTGGGCTATATTACTTTCTGGTAAAAATATTTTAGCCTGTATGACACACAAAGGGTAACAAGAAGAAATGTTTATGAGGGCCAAGAATAAATGTGCTTGGCCTGCTTGCAATCCTGGTGGCCTGAGTCTGCATTCTTGGACCCATGTAAAGCACTCAGGGTGAGATGGGAGGTGGAAACAGGAGAATTCCTAGAAGCTTGTGGACCAGTTTAGAATACACAGCACAGTAACAAAACAACAAGAAAGACGCCGCTGCAAAGATGGAAAGTGGAGATGGAATCTCAAGGTTATCCTCAGACCTTTGCATGTATAACTGTAGTAAGGGGAGCTGCTTGTTGGTTCCTGGCCACCCAGGTAGCTTAGCCCCAAAATCATCACACAGAAACTGTATTAATTAAATCACTGCTTGGCCCATTAGCTCTAGCTTCTTATTGGCTAACTCTTACATATTAAGTTAATCCATTTCCATTAATCTGTGTATCACCACGTGCCAGTGGCTTACCGGCAAAGTTTCGGCATGTCTGACTCTGGCGGCTCCATGGTGTCTCCCTGACTCTGCCCCTATTTCTCCCAGCATTCAGCCTAGTTTTCCCTGACTACCTAAGTTCTGCTTTGCTATAGGTCCAAAGCAGTTTCTTATTCATTAATGGTAATCACAGCACACAGAGGGGACTCTAACAACATGTAACCTGGGATGTGTGTGCCTGCACTCACATACACTCAACTCAAGCACACACACACACACACACACACACACACACACTCGCTCACACATTCACACATTTATGCCAGATGTGGTGGTACATGACTGTGATTCTAACACTTAGGAGGAAGAGGCAGGAGGATCAAGAATTCAGGCTGGGGAGAGGATTGTGTTTAGGGGCATTTGCTAATTCTTCCAATGGATGTGGGTTTGATTCTCGCATCCACTCGATGGCTCACAACCATTTGTGACTTCAGTCCCAGGGATTCTGAAGTCCTTTTCTGGTCTCTGCAGACACTGCATATATGTGACACACTACACATGCATGCTGCCCAAACAGTCATATACATAAAATTGAAATACTACTACTACTACTAATAATAATAATAAATTCAAGGCTCACCTAGGCTACTTATAAAATCAGAGGAAACCAAACAACAGCAAAAAGAAATAATTATCAATAATGTAAAATTATATAAAAAAGGAAATAACCATTAAGATGAACAGAAAAGACTCCTATCGTAATTGGAGCAGAGTGATTTAACACAAATTTCCAGGTTTCACCTAAGTAACTGACCCAGGTTAAAAAACGATAAAATACTTTGGGAGGTGAAGACCTCAATGCAACCACCTTCTCATAGGTATAGGGTGGATGGAACCTTGCCAACCTCGCCAACCCATTGGGAGTGAAGCCCCTAAGACTTTAAATATACAGGTCTTGTGGCCGCCATTCTGCTCCAGGGTCTGTCTGACACTGACCAAATTTACAGAGGCAGACATGGAGGAAATTATCAGTGTCTGCCTGTCCAATAAAATGTGGAGCAGCCTCCACGCTTAGCAACTGTACATCATTTACAAGGAAGAAAGCAGGAGCCACTACTGAACATAGCATGTAGACTATGGTTCTCAACCGGTGGGTTGCACCCCCTTGGGATCGAAAGACCCAATTACTAGGGTCACCTAAGATCATTGGAAAACATGGATATTTACATTACGATTCATAACAGTAGCAAAATTACAACTAAGAAGTAGTAGCAAAAATTTTACGGTTGGAGGTCACTACGGCATGAGGAACTGTGTTATGGGGTTGCAGCATTAGGAAGATTGAGAATCACTGATTTAGACTTTCACATTTTAATATGTGAACTGAGCAACATACAAGAAGCAAACACACATGTTATTAGGAAATGTCTGAGCAACAGCCCCACTTTCAGTGTCCGTGTTTGTACACAGATACATACACTGGAAACAGACTGGAATTTCAAGTTCGGTGTTCAGAGTGATTATTGGTAGGTAGTTTGATTAAGACGAGTTTTACACTCTATGTAAAAGTAAATGAAATATTTGTTTTCAAGAAACACAATGTTCTTATGATTAGAAAATGTAAGATTTATCATGAAAATATTTCAGCAATGGAGTATAATGATTCTAAATTACACTTTCAGTGTGACATTTAAAAATGTGTGGCACTGGGGCTAGAGAGGTGGCTTGGCAATTAGGAGCACTTAATGCTCTTTCAGAGGACCCAAGTTCTGTACCCAGCACCCACATCAGGTGTTCACAACTATCTGTAACTCCTTATTCTGGTCTCCATGGCTACTGCACACACACAGTGCACATATATGCTCACTCTCTCTCCCACCCCCACATATAAAACAAGTGTTTGAGAAAGGCACTGATATCTCTGTTGTCATGAGTCTCTGCATATCAGAACAAGAGTCTTACAGGTATGTCAGACCTCTAGGCCACAGACCACAAGCATCCCCGGATAGCTATAAATGCGTCTCAACACAATTGTAGATGACAATGCCAAGTCTCGATTGGATGCCTTTGGTAGATCAAGTTCCTCTGGCTCCCTGACCAAACTCTTGCTTGGCAGATTCATATTATGCTTTTCCTTTTGTGAAAATGTAACCGCTATGAAATAAGCCATTCCATAAAGTCATATGTGACTGTATCACTGACAAGTGACTGGACAAATAACGTACAACATCTAGCAATAACTTTAGCAGACATGACACAGTTATAGTGGACAGCTACATGGTGACAATTACCCAGGTGTGTCTTGTACGTGCCTGTGTGAGGTTTGACTCAGAGTGCTTGGTGTGTCTAGCTAACACTATCTCAGTAAAGGTGCATGGGGGACAGTGTTAGCTTATCCCCTCACAGCTGCTCCAAGTCCACTCCATTCTAGGCTGATTCCCCTGACCACCAAATCTTTGTCTGATTTCTAATTTGCCCCATGGTCTATGAAACTGTCACACACAGGTACTCAAATGGACAGACAGACAAGCAAACAGAGAACTTCTCATTTCAGAGTGTGCCTAATCCCCCAAAGAGTTGTGGGACACACCAAACACTGTGGAAGGCTCAATAGTCATCTTTCAGTGTGTGAAAAACACTCCCAATGCTGTTACTGTGATTTTCTTGTTGCTGTATTCTCTGTGCAGAATACCAGGCTTCATAAAGGCAAATGTTTTCATATTTCACACATATTAGACCACATTCACCCACCATCCTCCCTCCTCTTCATCCCTAGATTACCTCCCCCAGGCTTCCTCCTGCTCCTTACACAAAGGCACGTGCTATATGTATCCATATACAATCTAAGATCCACAAATGAAAGAAAATGTAGTATTTGCCTTCCCGTGCCTGGTTTATTTTGTTTAATAGACCTCCAGTCCCATCCATTTCCTTGCAAACAACATAACTTTGTTCTCCTTTATGGCTGACTAAAACTCCATTGTGTATATATATATATGACATTTTCTGTATCTGTTCATCTGCTGATGGGCACCTAGGGCGATTTTGTAAGTTGGTTATTGTCCTCAGTCCTTAAAAAAAAATCACTTAACAGCAAATTTGCAATCTTGGCAGGGTTTGGTAGAGACTGCTTATCTCTGCCCTATCTAGAAACAGACAAGGAGGCTTAAAGACGGGCGTTGCAATTGCTGAATCCTTATTTGTGCACGCAAATGGCAGATGTTGGCAGAAGGACCCTAAGTGCCAGGCCGAGGCATGGAGCTCCTTAGCCATCTCCCCTGGAGCCATCTCTTCATGCAGCATCACTGGTAAAGCTTCTTAAAATTTTTTTTCAATCTCAATTTTGAGAATTTCATATATAGGTGCTCTATTTACATCATTTCCTCTTCTGTGCCTTCCCCACTCGCTCCCAAAATGATGGCTTCTTATTTATTATTGTTTTACACACACACACACACACACACACACACACACACACACACACACACACACACACATTTATACATAGAAGCTGTGTCTCTTTAATGGTAATTATATGGATATGTCCTGAACACAAATTTAAAAGCCAGTGTTGTCATGATGGATACCTGGTTAATTTTGGTGTCAATTATTTTGGGAGCTGTTCAGGAGATGTGGTGATGGAGGGGCCGAGAACGGAAGAAAAGAAGGAAGCAGTAGCTGGGTGGTGGTGGCACCCCCTTTAATCCTAGCACTCGGCAGGCAGAGATAGGTGGGTTTCTGTGAGTGTGAGGACAGCTGGTCTACAGAGCAAGTTCCAGCATAGCTAGGAACTCTAGAAATACTGTCTCAAAAAAAGATGGGGGGGAGCAGGAGAGAGGGGAGATACCGCACGAGAGCGAGGAAATGATCATGGTGCGGGATAATTGTCTGTATTCTGTCAATCATGTTTTAAGAAAATGCTGATTGGCCAGGCAGCAGGTATAGGAGGGTCAACCAGACAGGAAAGCGAGGTGGGGCGATGAGACCAGGAGAATGCTGGGAAGGAGGAAGCCCATTCCACCTCACTCCTGCCCAGACCACTGAAGAAGAAGGATGTGACCTGCCCCGCTGAAAAAGGTACTGAGCCATGTGGCTAACATAGATAAGAATAATGGGTTAATACAACTTATAAGAACTAATACTTAGCCCTAGCTAATGGGCCAATCAGTTTATAATCTTCTGGAGACCTCTGTGTGATTTTCTTTGGGACCTAATGACTGTGGGACCTGGTGGGAGGACAGAAACCAACCAGGCCTTCATGCTACATGATCACTGTGGAGCTAGACACCAGAGTACAAGCCCCGACATCAGGATCACCTCCCTATGAAGCCTGCTTTGCTACTCCTGAGCCTGTGGCTCCTAGGGAGTCCTACCAGCATTGGCTTTCGGCATTGACTCATCTTTAATCACAAAGTGGCAGTGTCAGGGAGACAAACACTCTCCCCTCAGCCCTCCAACAGCCATCCTGCCTCCACTGCCTGGCACGTCTGTCTCGCTCACCTTCGAAACTGACCTCAGCTTTACCATTCTCAAGTGTTTCCCTCACTGTTTCCAATTGCAGTGTTCTTTGAGGGCTCCTGTAACATCTGTGACAGAATTTGGAGGAAGTATGGTAGTTGCCGAAGTTGGAAAGAAAATGTGGCAAATTTAGACAAATTAGCTCTCAGTATGATGCCATGCTTCTAACAGTGGTTATGTCCTAATTTGGAATCATTGCGACTTCTTAGTATTTAAGATAACTTACACCAGCCAATCATATGTCCTGATTTTGACTCATTGCGACTTCTTACTATTTCAGATAACTTACATCAGCCAATCATGTCCTGATTTTGACTCATTGTGACTTCTTAGTATTTAAGGTAAGTTTTTGGTGTGGACAATCTTTCTTCAGTTTGCTCTTTTGGGCCATAGGGTTCATCTGGTCCCCACCGTGCGGCTGAGAAGCCTGGTCTGCAGCCCCAGCAGAAGTTGTCACAGGATGCTGAAATCCAGTGCAGGAGCTTGATGGCTCTGTCCTAGGGAGGGGGTCGTCTGCATAATCACTCACACATAATTAGCCTTGCAAGACATTCCTCTCTGCCTTTATTCAAATGAACATTTCCATCCTCAAAGTATATGGCTCTTTTTGGAGCTCTTCTTAGGGGCTAGGCCATTAAAGCATTTCCACTGTTTTAACAAGGAAATGTCCAAATTCAAATACTTGTCTTGTACTAATTAATAATCACCGTAAACACTAAATTGGATCCCAGAAAGGTTTTCATAGAGGGATACTGTGCTGAGTGCTAAGTGAAGTGAGTCTTAATTGTACAATATAGAGCCACTTAATGCCTTTTGGGATTTTTATGAGCTTCGGTTTAGTTTTAACGATATTGTAGAATCACACAGAAATGGTTCATTTTTATAAGACAGCAGGCAAGAGATGAACAAATGAGATGACTTTAGGGAAAATGACAGTGTTGGGATCCAGGGGAACACAGATACTTTTCAGTAAGGTGGAAAGCCCTTAGATAAAGACTGGTCTACAATCTCCAAAGACTTTTCGCTTTCAAGAACCAAGGAGAATTGACAGGAGTCAGGGACCTCACAACCTGCCGAGTGAAATTCTAAAAATGATATACAGTCTTTGTTCCCAAATAGAGAACCAGAAACGGACAGGGGTCGGTGGACAGGACACAGGAGGAGAAGGTGCTTGAGTCAGGCTTATAGCCCCAGTCACCTCAGCCATGTTTAAGGAGGGGTCGACTGCACAAATATCTCAACATTCCTCAGGAAACAATCCTACTGTCTCTGCACTCCTTACAGCTTGAGACGCTGAGAACAAGAACAAGAGCTTTCCAGTAAGAGACACAAAAGCCACAGGGAGAAGGCGGGAGAGGCGTCCCTCCCCGTGGGCCAGCCACTTCTGGCCACTGCAGATAACAGAGAGTCGTAGATAAAGATAGATTTTCAATCAACCAGTAAACAGATTCCTGCTGAGGAACATGCTGGGGAAACGTGAACAGTTAAGACAGAAAACAACCATATGGCTGCTTTTAATGACCCAATCAATACAAGAAAAGTGCAGTTCTTCTAATCAACTCCAGACCAAAATCTCATTTGTTTGTTATGTTTCTAGCTTTCGGAAAGGCAAATCCCAGTGCTCATTTACCTTGATTCACAGCACCCCAGGGATGCAACGTGCGTGTTGTGGGGGAGGGGGATAAAGCTAAAAATAATTCATTTTTTATTGTCTTCAAAATCTCCTCTTTCCCTTTTTTTTCTTCATACTGTTACTATCCTAACCAGCTCACCTGCGTGCTCTGCCTTTGAAATTATCCAAACTTCAACAGGGTGAGAGTCCATGACATAAAAATCCTCTCCCAAACTAAGCAGGAGGAGACAGAGGAGACACACAAGGAGGGACTGCGCTGTGGGTATTTTATTTCCCAGTCGCACCCAGGGCTGTGGTCTCCCTCTGTAGCTTTAGCCAGACTCCTACCTGCTGCCCAGACCCTCATCTCTACCTGCTGCCCAGACCCTCATCTCTACCTGCTGCTCAGACCCTCATCTCTACCTGCTGCCCAGACCCTCATCTCTACCTGCTGCCCAGACCCTCATCTCTACCTGCTGCCCAGACCCTCATCTCTACCTGCTGCCCAGACCCTCATCTCTACCTGCTGCCCAGACCCTCATCTCTACCTGCTGCCCAGACCCTCATCTCTGGCCGGTCCTGCTGAGCCGGCATGATGCAGGCTGAATTCTCTCCCATCTGCTTTCAGAACATCCTGTGCCTTTGACCTTCCTGACAAACCCAGGGCAGCAGCGTAGGGCAGCAGCATAGGGCAGCGCTGAGGCAGCGCTGCCAGTGTTGGCTTTCTACTCCACAGCAGCCGTCAACGGAAATGCACACACGGAATGAATCTGAAGTTTCCATCCCTAGCACCCTCAGTTTTTTATATCTGATGAATGTGCTCTTCTTGCCTAGCTATTGCAGTGGAAATTCCCTGTTCCCCAGCTCAGCCCCCACCCCAGTGTCTGACCGCCTGCTATGGGGGCTCCCCTTCTCTCAACCCCAGAAGCTCCGTTTTGCGCTTCCCTGGCAGCCAGGCTGCAGGACCGTGCTGACCCCTGCTGTCCTCACAGAGATGCCCTTTGGGCTCAGCTCAGCCTCACCGACATTTAGGTCAAGGTGCCATCACCTCTCCAGGTGTCTGGGGCACACTGGATTCCTCTCCGCTGGGAAAGCAGAGTGTGAAAGTCCCATTTCCACCCCCCCACCCCCCACCCCCCCACTCCCCCCACCCCCGCCTAGCAAACACACTTGTCTTGGCTACTCACTCTTGTCCTTGCTCTGCCGAGTTTGAGCACTGTCCTTTCTTTCTAAACAGACCCTTCTCCAAGACCAGTCTTGGCTGCTGGCTAGTGTTTAACAGTAGCTAACAATTGACCATGCTCTGGGATGGTAGTTACAGTTCTCTCTGTGGAAAGACTCAGAGTTTACAAATTATATTTTTCTTGTTCTAAACTTTAGGCAAAATTTTTTGTCTTCATACAAAGAAAACACTGCTAAAAAGATCGCTTTGGAGTTTCTTTCCCCAAACTGTAAGCATCAAGGGCCATTATCCTTGCTAGGGACGTCAGAGGCTGTGAGAATCTGAAGAACCATGAGAAGCTGATATGCTGCCCATGTGCGGGTCACAAAGCTCTCATATTAAAACACTGTGCTGGCTACTTTTACCTCAACTTGACACAAGGTGGGGTCATCTGAGAGGAAAGAATCTTAATCAAGAAGATGCCTTCTTAAAACTGGACTGTAGGCAAGTCTGTGGGGCATTATCTCAATTGATGGTTGATGTGAGAGGGTCTGGCCCATTGTGGGTGGTCCAGGAGAACAGCACCCCTCCATGGCCTTCACTTCAGTTCCTGCTCTGACTTCCCTCACTGCTGGACTGTTACCTGGAAGAGTAAGATGAAATCACTCTTTCTCCCAAGGTTATGTTTGCTCATGGTTGTTGTTATCACAACAGAAATCCCAATTAAGACAAACACTACCATGGTAACATGGATACATAATTTCAATTGAGACTCATGACATCAAGGATAAGAAGAACCTGGGATTCCTGGCTACAGCGACAAAGAGATGGTTTTCGTTTTTTGTTGTTGTTGTTGTTGTTGTTGTTATTGTTTTTTTCCAGCACTCAAGCATTATGGGATTGCTACATTGCTTGGATGCCGATAGAAGTGAACTCATCCACGCTAAGGCTGTGTGAGCTTAAGTCACACTCTACATGGAGATGTTCGCCATAGGGGTGTAGATTCCTAAAGGTTCCTAACCTCCTCTTGCATCTTTAAAAACTACACTTCTGAGTTCAATGGGGAAAGTGGGGAGTGATAATGATGAAAAGAATTGTGTACATTTATGAAATTCTCAAAAAAGTACCCTAAAACAATACTTCTTAGATTAGTACATTTTCATATATCAACAAAAATTTGGTGTTTACTCAAATTTGCTAAATGATATTCAGTTCCATCATAATAAAAATAACTCAGCAACTCAGAAAAGAATAGGAAACTTTCTTATCAAGCACTGAAAACTTGGTTTAGATATAAGCTGCCCTTGAGTCTGAATACTTGATTGGTTTTTGAAAAATGCCCTTAGAAGTTTCTAGTTTGTCACCCAAATAGCATGTCAGACAACAGAGAGCATTTCGTCATGCTCAGACACCATTCAATCATCATCTGAGTTTGACTTCGAAGCTTTCACAATTCAATTTTATTTAGAATTAAGAAAATATGACTGAGGAGAACAGTCTAAGGGCAGAGCGAGCATTTGTCTTTTGTGGAGCCACAGGGCAGAACAAAAGGGGAGTGAATGAGTCCATTCCTCGTTTGGTTTGCCTCTGCTTTCATTTGCCACCCTCCACACATAGCTGACCTGCTGTCCCCTGAGACTGGTGGGGCCCTGACAAGACACCCCCACTGATGTGTGAGCATGTATTTGGGTTAATGGGGTCCCTTCACAGTGCAGCTGCCCGAGAAATGACTCGTGTACACAGACATACCACTGAGGCCATGGGGCATGGCAGGGAAATGTTTGATAGTAGGACTTCATGCCTTCAGGAGACATCAGGACCTCTGGGTTCTCCTTAGCCTATGCATGTGTAACTGAGATAAACACATGTTCTCCAACAGACGGACAAACACAGTACAGACATGATCTCAACTGTTAAGACTACTGAAGAAGGCAAAATATAAAGGAATTTGCATAGCAAACGTGAAGCCTTCTGCCATATCCAAAGTTGAATTAATTTCACCAGTGTGATTGTGTCCCCTTTTAATCTCAAGCAAATTCCCCGTAAGCTGATTATTTAGGAAAGGGTAAGGTGTGTTTCAGAACGTGCCATGCTCCTTCATAAGATCACAGCCTATTACTGTACAGCTGAGCCAGTGCAGTGTGCCCTGTCTAAAGTGTGCTAGGGCGAACTGCATTTTTACGTGTTGCCTTCTTTGTGTGCGTGCATACGATTCAGGGGACACGCGGATCTCACTGTCCTTCCTCAGATGCTGTCCATATCTTTCTTTGTGTGTGTTCATGCAATTCAGGGGACACACAGATCTCAGTGTCTTTTCTCAGATGCCGTCCATATCTTTCTTTGTGTGCATGCATGCAATTCAGGGGACACGCAGATCTCAGTGTCCTTCCTCAAATTCTGTCCATATCTTTTGCTTCAGGGCAGGATTTCTCACTGAGCCTACAATTCACCAAGTAGGTGGCTAGCTGGCCAGAGAGCCTCAGAAATCTACCTTTCTCAGCCTCATTGGCACTGGACATTACAAGTATGTGACACCACACCTGGCCTTTTGAAAATGTGCATCTGGGAATGAAGCTCAGGTTTTTCTGTTTGTAGCACAAGCGTTTACCAACTGGGCCATCTCCTCAGTCTCCGTATTAATTACTTCAATAACTGAGGTTAAATCTTGATGCTAACGAAAGTGAACTAGTTAGACTATATTTAAATATATAAATACTAATTAAGAATAGATTAAGAACTCTGCTCTTCTGAATTTTAAATATATAGAGCTCAAGATGGCATATACAACAGAGATAAACACACACACACGTATATATATATATATATATATATATATATATATATATATATATATATATATACATATATACCAACCATCTTTCTATCTACCTGTTTATCACTCCATCTGTTGATCATATATATACATATGAATATATCTCAACACACATAAATTTTACAACTATATATAATCACATCTATTGTTTTTATATAGCATAATCATACATATTCATGCACATGCATATAATTATACTTAAGAATTCTGCTCTAAAAACAATATACTTTAATTTTACACCAGTGGGAAACTCACAAGGCTTCATCATGATATGACATTTGTGATTGACATGTAGGTCATCATTTTCCTTAAGATTTCTTTCTTTGGCATTTGCATTCATAAAGAGTCTGTCTGTGGTCCAGAACCCAGTGTGATGGAGAATGCTTGTCTGCCCATTGCTCCCCACTCTCAGGATCCCTGCAATCACCAGGCAGACTGGCGAGAGCAGGCCCATCTAAGGATTCAGCTCAAACACTGTACCTATTGCTGTTGACAGACTTTGCTCCTTAGAGAAGATATGAACTGCCAACCGGCTGTGACAGTCTGTGAACTAACACCGACATTTGTGTTGGCACCGTGACAGTGTTTATAGTTCCAGAAATGCGTAGAGCCAGAGAAGGACTGGCCTGAGGTTTTTGAGATTGAACGTACTACATTACACAAATGATATAAACATGCTGACAATGATAAGCATCATGTAAGAGAAAACTTTAGAGCCCAGGGTCTCTGGGAAGCATCTCCTCTGTGTGAAGTGTGGGCTGTGAAGAGGGAAAGGCACACAGAAAAGACAGTAGCAGCAATTCAGTCATAGAACACATCAGCCACGATGCCTTTTCTAACTTCCCATCACTTCAGAAAGCAGCAAGAGGGGAAAGAAATGAACCAAAAGATAAATATTTGGTTGGTGTGGAATAGAAATACGAGCTACAGGATGGGGAGAAAAAATGGCATTCTATCTCATTTTTCTTTTTCTAGGCTCAGAATCAGATCTTCTTTGACATTTCTTTACCCACCTCCAAATGTCACCATATGGCTTTTAAATGGGCATATTTCAGCGTGACTTTGGAAATGCACAGTTGAGTCTGTGTTCCTGCTTCCCAGGAGGCACATCCTATGATGCTTGTGGTCTCATGGTGGTGTCTGTTGTATGTTAAAAAGCAGGCTTGTGACTGGCTGTCTCTGGGAAGTAAGGGCTTCCCTGAACAATCAAACCCAGCAGAAGAAGCTTCAGGGACCCCAATTTCTATCTGGTTGGACGGAATCTCAGGAGAAACATGGGGCTTACAAATGGCATCTGAGCTGCGGGCAGCACTGGGAACTGAGCACTCAACCTGAGTGTGTGTGTGTGAGTGTGTGTGTGTGTGTGTGTGTGTGTGTGTGTGTGTGTGTATGTACATGTTTACATATGTGGGCATGCATGAGAATAGGTACATGTGAGATTAACCTGGATGTCATTCTCAAATAACTCTCTACCATGGTTTTTGAAATAAAGTCTCACAAACCCCGGAGAGCAAATTCAAGGCCACTTTTTCTATCTCTATTCCTAGATATAACCTGCTTGGTCCTTACAATGCTACTTGCAGGTATGCTTTCAGGCTGAGCATTTGGCAAGGGACAACAAATTTGTGTGCTCATCCTGGTGGACAGCACCTCTCCCACTCTGAGCTCTCCTCGTTGCCTTTGTACATCACCAGAAGTGGCTGCTACCAGGGAAGTGGCCGTGGAGCTAACAGCACAGGGAGTGTCTGGCAAACGTTGCTAGCACATCTGAACATTAACCTACTTCTCATAGGATCACTGGCTGCAGGAAGTCAGCTGACACCTCCGGCCTCTCTCCTAATCTCCTAGTAAACCCTGAGGAGGCAGTTATATTTTAAATTTGTAAGTAATTAATTTAGTCAGAGACTTACTGCACGGGTTCCAGGGCAGTCTGGAGATTGGCACTCGCCACTCATTCGGTTTGGGATTAAGACATCTTCCCAGCAGGATGGACCCTGTGGAAAACACAAACAAGTGAAATCATTATATACTGTGTACAACTGAAATGCAAATGCCCTTCCCCAGACCATCCTGAGGCCTTCCCGTTGGAACCACGGGGTGACAGTGAAATGACAGGACTACAGTGATCTATACAGCGTGGCTAACAGATGTGGTGGGGGCTTTTCCCAGATGTTCTCACAGGCTATGCTGGGTCAGAAGTGTCCACATGAACATATAAGAATTCATTGTTATTTGGCTCAAACAGGTCCCTTCCTCCCCCCTTTGAGTCTCTGGTCCTGTTTGAATGTTGCTGTACAGAGGCCATTCTGGAGTGGGGGAGCACTACAGAGCGCTGTGGCACAATGGTCTTGTACCCTGTAAAGATTTATCAGTTGTATTAGTTTAACAAAATGCTGATTGGCCAGTAGCCAGGCAGGAAGTATGGGCGGGATGATCAGAACAGGAGAATTCTGAGAAGAGGAAAGGCTCATTCTGAAGTTGTCACCCAAACTAAGAGGAAGCAAGATGAGAATGCCTTGTTGATAAAAGGTACCAAGCCATGTGGCTAACACAGATAAGTAAGATGTAAGCATTAGTTAATAAGAAAGCCTTAGCTACTAGGCAAACCAGTTTATAATTGATGTAAGCCATTGTGTGTTTCTTTAGGACTGAATGCCGGTGGGACTGTGTGGGACAGAAATCTCTGTCAACAAATGGTCACAATGAGGACAACTACATAAAACCTGAGAGGGCTTGGGAAGTAATTCTAACACAAAAGAACAGAGTTAAGCATGGCTTCTTGGTAGCAGCATTTTCTCAGGTGGACTTTGTTTGCTAGGGGCAAGCATCTTATTACGAGAGGCTTTCTGACTCAGCTTTAGCTATAAAAACCTTGCAGCTCTTTTAAGAGGCCCACCACCAAATACTTAAATGGTGTTTATGAATAGCTGACAGCATGCTTCTTGGTGGTGGCTGGAACCATTAAACTCCATAGAGTTGTGGCAATAAACATGGCTCTGGCCAGTACCTCCTCCATGAGGCTAGACTCTCAGAAAGTTAAGAAATGGGGTAGATCCAGCCATCAAAGCCACAGCTTTAATCCTAGCCATACTGCTTAGCAAATTAAAGATTCATGACATCAGAAAAAGAGAGACATACAGCAAATATTGATTCAGAAACAAATATACAAACAAACAAACCTCTAAATGATTTACAGTGTGAAAAATATATGTAGGCTTTGGAGAGAAGAGAAAAAAGATAAAGTCCTTAAAAAAGAAAGAAAGATAGGAAGGAAGGAAGGACT
This sequence comes from Ondatra zibethicus, assembly GCA_004026605.1. Classification (NCBI taxonomy): domain Eukaryota; kingdom Metazoa; phylum Chordata; class Mammalia; order Rodentia; family Cricetidae; genus Ondatra; species Ondatra zibethicus. The sequence continues at coordinate 5,802 of PVIU01005295.1, read as the reverse complement.
GATGGAAAGAGGAGAGAGAGAGAGAGAGAGAGAGAGAGAGAGAGAGAGAGAGAGAGAGAGAGTAGTTGGGTGTGGTGGCACACACCTTTAATCCAAGCACTTGGGAGGAAGAGGCAGGTAGATCTCTGTGAAGTCAAGAACAGCATGGTCTCCAGAGTGAGTTCCAGGATAGCCAAAGATACACAGAGAAACTCTGTCTCAAAAAATCAAAAATTAAAAATAAAAATAAAAAATAGAGTTTAAAATAAAGATGGAAAATATACAGAGAATCTGGATACTGTATGTTATTGTGTTGTCTTTGAATTGTTTGATGACTGAGGAAGGAGCAAAGCTGCTAAAATACATTGGATTATAAATGCTGCTAGATTAATCCAACATATATATTTTGAAAATGCCTTGACTTCAAAATTTAAGTCAAAAGATATATTACTTTGAAGAAGAGGTTTTGCTTTTATTTCAACAGGAAATGAGAGGCTTTGGATTTATTTTGGGTTAAGAAAAATCAGGTTTGATCAAGGAAGACCCCATGAGAAATCTCCAATCAGAGCAGATGGCCCAGACATCTGAGTTCTACATCCAGAACAACCTCAAGACTGCTGGCTGAGATGATCAAGCCTCACAGAATATTCCAGTCAGGACTTGACCATAATTCTAAATTTCCTTTAGGTCCCTATAAGATTATCAGTGCCCTCAATCAGCAGGAAGTAGCCTGGAAAGCTATGCCCACAGTCCCAAAAATGAAATATGGTTTTTTGTCTTTGTTTAGAGTGTTGGTTATAAGTTGTGATGGATAATGGTCAGGAAGAAAAGCTAAACAAAGGAGATTAGATTCAGAGTTTTTGTTTTGAGAAAAAAGGGGGAGGAAGTGCTATGGGACAATGGTCTGTACCCTGTAAATATTTGTCAGTTGTATGGTTTAATAAAATGCTGATTGGCCAGTAGCCAGGCAGAAAGTATAGGTGGGGCCACCAGAACAGGAGAATTCTAGGAAGAGGAAAGACTCAGTCTGCAGTTGTCACCAAAGCAAGAGGAAACAATATGAGAATGTCTCACTGATAAAGGTATCAAGTCAAATGGCTAACACAGGCAAGAATTATGGGTTAATGTAAGATGTAAGCATTAGTTAAAAAGAAGCCTGAGTAACAGGCCAACCAGTTTATAATTAATGTAAGCCTCTGTGCATTTCTTTTGGGACTGAACAGCTGTGGGACCAGGTGGGACAGAAACCTCTGTCAACAACAGAGTGTATAGATGGATGCTACAGCTGGTTTACACACTTTCTGAGTCCCTGGTCCTGTTTGAATGTCGCTGTACAGATGGTCATTCCAGAGTGGAATGGCACTCTGCAGCTGACCTGCCCACTGTCCACTACGTTATAGTAGGTGTCACTTCCCAACAAGTGGCATGATGACTGATGAGGTGGGTGTCTGTTCCCTCACTGTATGTGGGTTCTGCTAGGGAAGACCTGGTCTACCAACATCACACAGCATCCTAGTCCATAAAGAGGGGCCTGGCATTGGACACACAGCATCTCAGTCGACAAAGAGGGGCCTGTAACTGGACACACAGCATCCCAGCCACAGAGAGGGGCTTGGAACTGGACACATGGCATCCCAGTACATAGGGAGGGGTCTGGAACTGGACCCATAGCATTCCAGTACACAGAGAGGGACCTGGCACTGGACACACAGCATCCCAGTACACAGAGAGGGACCTGGCACTGGACACACAGCATTCCAGTACACAGAGAGGGACCTGGGACTGGACACACAGCATCCCAGTACACAGAGAGGGACCTGGCACTGGACACACAGCATCCCAGTACACAGAGAGGGACCTGGCACTGGGCACACAGCATCCCAGTACACAGCAAGGGACCTGGCACTGGATACACAGCATCCCAGTACACAGAGAGGGACCTGGCACTGGACACACAGCATTCCAGTACACAGGAAGGGACCTAGGACTGGACATACTATTCTACTGAGCAAAATCAAAACTTTAACACCCAGAGTCCTTTGATTAGATTAGCAAAGAACACTGAAAATACCAGAGCTGGCTCATAGACTCCTTTTGGGGCAACACCTCTGCAACATGTCTAAGTCTTTGCTTGTTCTATGACTGTTTGCATTTCAAGAAGTCTAATCCCAAAACAGCACCATGTGTGACAGGAGGACATGATCTTCTAACAATACCCAATGCTTCATGTCCCATGTCATGTGTACATGGAGGCTTCTGGGTACCAGACATGCATATGTCCTCAGCAGGAAATACCCATGCTTGCTTGCTTTTAAAATGTTCTTGAACATTTTAAGGTTACAAACGATCTGACTCCATATAATTTTAGGGCCCCTCCATGCTGGGGTGGTCACTATGCTGTCTGCTTGGATCTCAAGGTCCTGCTACCTGATCGCATGTCAGATTCTCCCTTCCCCCATGCATGTTTTTCTGTTTCTCATGTGCTTTTTTGGACTTCTCTGCTGAGAGGTTTTATGTGTGTGTATGTATGTATGTATGTGATTATTAATGTAAACATCACTTTATTAAAAGTATCCAAAGAGCATTATACATTTTATTTAGAGGTTTTGAATACAGCACTAACCAACTGAAAGTCACCCAGATCACCAGAGAGCTGCATCTACCTGCAGCGACATCAAACAGTAACAGTGACTCCTAGTTCTTATTCACAAACCCGTGTTAGAGCAGGGGTGCAGACACTGAGTGGTTGGGAAAGGAAAATAATGAGGGCGAGACAGCTCAAGCCATTGTCCCTCCAGGTTGCGGTCTCCTCATTACTGACAAATAACAGTGGCCATGTTTTAATGGAATGATTTTTCCTAAATTCACTCCAATTTTAAATATGGATATTTAAATGAAAATATACATCGAATTAAATGGGAAGGGGGTGTCAGTGTTGAAAGAATGTCTGGAGACTGCTTGCTCCCACTGTCCTGGGGACACTCACACATGCACACGCATGCACACGTCTCCCCTGAGGTATCACTTGACATCAGCTTAGAATCCAGCTGTGTATTAACACATGAAACCAATGAGACTTGAGGCCACAGAAGTTGATGATGCTTTCCTGGAAACACTCAATAGACAGCAAAGAATAACTCATGCCCTGTAGGGCCATAGGGGACTGAGAGCTGAAAAAATAGTTCAAAGGCAAGGAGAGAGTACAGAGGGAACCTGAAGCCACAGTGGTACAGGAGAATTGTCTGTATTCTGTCAATCATGATTTAAATAAACACTGATTGGCCATTATCCAGGATATATAGGTGGGACAACCAGACAGGAAGTAGAGGAGGAGCAAGGAGAATAGGAGAATTCTGGGAAGCAGGAAGCTCTCTCGGGACTCCTGCCCAGACCACCAAAGAAGCAGGATGTGACCTGCCCCTCTGAAAAAGGTACTGAGCCATGTGGCTAACATAGATAAGAATAATGGGTTAATATAACTTATAAGAACTAATACTTAGCCTGAGTTAATGGGTCAATCAGTTTATAATCTAATGTAGACTCTCTGTGTGATTTTCTCTGGGACTAAACAGCTGGGGGGACTGGGCGGAACATAAACCCCAACAAGACCACCCTCATGCTACACCACAGAGTCTCATCAACAGAAGATTCTAAAATATTTTGAGAAAATGGCCAGCTTACCTGCCTCAAAACAAAAATCAACACAAAATCCTAAAGTTCCACTAACTCCTTCAAAGATCTAAAAGTGGTTCTAACCTATAATTGCATCAATCAGATGGAAGAATGGTAACAAAAGTATGCTGGGGGCCCAAGAGATGGAAAGGGGGCACAGGGGAATGACAGCTCCCAGACAGCAAAAGGCTGAAGGGTGCTGGCATCACAATCTGTGACTTCGAGAGACAGCCAGGGGGTGGGCAGTGTGTCTGTAAGTATGACAGGAAGGACAAGGGATGGGCAGAGCTTCCAGCACAGGTGGTCTGACAGCCAGTGGCCTGGAGCCAGGTGGGGGAACATTTGGACGAAGGAGCAAGGGATCCGAAGTCATCATTTACACTGCAGGAAGTAAATCAGTCACCATGGGCCAGCCTAAGGACTGTTTCAGGGCCAGGAATCAGGCTCAAGCAACCTGGAAAATTTACAGCCAAAACTGGTGAACATGTGAAGGAACACAGAGCCAGGGACCCTTCCTAGAGCCAGACAGACTAAGCCTGGCGTTTCTTTGGTGTAGGAGGTCCTTCTGTATTTCTATTGCTTTCATTGGTTATATAAAGAGATCCTTCTTACTACATTTCTTCACCAGTATACAGACATACACATGTGCACCCACATATAGACCTGCGCACACGTGCACACACACACATGCACACACGCACGTGTGCGCGCACACACACACATACTATACACATGCCACAGCATACAGGCCACAAATGATCATCACATATGCATGTACACAGACATGTATGCACACAGAACATACACACAATCCTACGGGACGTGTAGAAGGCTGCCATCCACCTGTAAGACACCTTGAGCTCTCAGACCATTAGTCTACAAGCCACTGCTAAGCCTGGGCAAGGTGTGCAGAACGCAGACTTCTTTCAGTGCTGGCTGGCTTTGTTGTTGTTGTTGTTTTGTTTTGTTTTTTGTTTTTGTTTGGAGACAGGGTTTTGCTGTGTAGCCCTCACTGTCTTGGAACTCACTCTGTAGACTATAGACCAAGTTGGCTTTGAACTCAGAGATCCTCCTGCCTCTGTCTCCCAAATGTTGGGATTAGAGTCCTGCATCACCACAGCCAGGCTTCAATGGCTTTGTTAGCATTTGGGAACTTGTATTCTGAGAAGAGGCACTGTGCTTCCCTCTGTGATGTGGGTGGTTTGCAGAGCCTGAGATGACAGACATGATCACCCAATATCTGTTAAGCCCCAAGGCAGAAATGTCTTCATGAGGAGCTCCCATCAGCTCCCATAGGGCTCTGCCCCTCTCCCTTTGTGCCTTTCTCTATTGATTTTGCTTCAGGGCATTTTACTACACCAGATCTCAACCCTATCCATTCTTCTGGTGAGCCACTGCTTCTGGGGTGGCCATCAGGACACAATGTTATACAATTAGTCACCAAGACAATGATCTCCAGTTATTCAGGGGTCTCCACTCACCCTTAAGACCAAATGTAAAGGTTTCTTTAAGTCTCAGTTTTAGAGCCACACTAGTGAAAAGAAGCAGAATTTTTAATTGCAATTTTAGAACTAAATGTAGGTTACTCAGGTTAAATACTATGAAAACAAACATGGGAGGAGGAAGTAGAACCAGAGGGGAGGGGAAAGAGGATACATTTTACCTTACAAGTGGTCATCCTTACGGTAAAGCAATCTGCATGTTTGAATTTTAAGTATATGCATGGCCTCTTGATATAACTATAAACACTTGGAGGACAAGAGAACTATTCTACTTAGGGCTCTAATCACACTCATTAGTCCCTTGGTGGCATTTGAAGGGAGAAGCTCACAGTGACAAACATAAAATCACCCATTGTATATCATACTCCAACACTCTCAGAAGGACCTGGACATCCTGCTTATTTCTTAATCACTATTGGCTATGAGCCATGGTTATATCAGACTTATCGCCATTTTCAGCAACTGGGAAAAGACAATCAAATCTGAGGAATGAGACAAAATTTACTTTTTTAACTAGAGTCATCCTTTGCTCCCCTATCTACCAGTATTTTCTTTGCTTGACTCTGAATGCACCCCAAAGCACTTTCTTTCTTTCTTTCTTTCTTTCTTTCTTTCTTTCTTTCTTTCTTTCTTTCTTTCTTTCTTTCTT
>PVIU01005294.1:59626-115397 GCA_004026605.1 Ondatra zibethicus | reverse complement strand
AGCCCCAGGCCACACCTCTCCTCCAGCCCCAGGCCACACCTCTCCTCCAGCCCCAGGCCGCACTTCTCCTCCAGCCCCAGGCCACACCTCTCCTCCAGCCCCAGGCCACACCTCTCCTCCAGTCCAGGCCACACCTCTCCTCCAGTCCCAGGCCACACCTCTCCTTCAGGCCCTCCAGAGTTTGGGACTCTGCAACCCAGGAAGAGATCACTGGGACAAAGGCAGGAAGTCCTTCTGAGCATGAGAAACATCCTTCTTGGAGAGGCTCAGCTCCCTGCTTCCCCCAACCCATTCCTTCTCTGCTGCATTTCACGCCTCCATTTTTCTTTGACTGATTTTTTTTTTTTGAGACAGGGTTTCTCTATGTAACAGCACTGGCTGTTCTGGAACTTGCTCTGTAGACCAGACCGGCCTTGAACTCACAAAGATCCGCCTGCCTTTGCCTCCCAAGTGCTGGGATTAAAGGCATGCACTACCAACGCCCAGCTGTTTGACTGATTTTTAAAAAGATTTCATTATTTTCAAATATGCGTGTGTCTGTGTAGCCATGTTCCTGTGACTACCGGAGGCTCTGGGCTGCAGCTACAGACAACTGAGCTGCACAATGTGAGAGGTCTTCTTTAATAGCAGTTTATGAGCCAGGCGGTGGTGGTGCACGCCTTTAATTCCAGCCCTTGGGAGGCAGAGACAGGCAGATCTGTTCCAGGACAGGCTCCAAAGCTGGTTTCAAATAAACCAAACCAAACAAAAAAAGAAGATAGTTTATGCTCTTAACCATTAAACCATCTTTCTGGCTCCCTGATTTTGTTTTTTTGAGACAGGGTTCTATAGTCCTGACTGGCCCTTCCCATTCCTGTGCTGGACTCCTAACTTCTATCCTCCCTGCTGACCCTGACTAGTTCCTGGGAGGGCAAATGAAAGCCAAAAAGAGCAGGGAAGTTTCTTAGACTAGAATGTAGCATCTGGGTAGAGTGCAGCTACAAGGCCTCAGGTTTGCGATGAAGCAAAGGGCTCTGAATCCCGAACCTTCTTGGCTCCATCTCCTGAATGCTGAGATTACAAGCATGGACCACTATGCCTAGTAGGAAACCCTTATAGTATTATCTACCATATTTCTAGCATATAGCTACACAGACGGGTACCCTGTGACCCAGCAATATACCCAGCATGAATATGTTCACATGCACACACCAAAGTGTAGGTTTCCAGCACACTGTTTGCATCCAGGACAGCCACAGAATGGTAACAATGCAAACATTTACAACAACAGAACGGGCAATTCTATATAGCAACAAGAACAGCTAGTACAGGGGCTGGAGAGACGGCTGCTCTTCCAGAGAACCAGGGTTGGGTTACTAGCATCCATCAAGTGGCTCACACCTGTCTGTAACTCCAGTTCCAGGACACCCACACATGTGGTACATATAAACTCACGCAAGCCCGTACATATACACATAAATAAAAATATAACCAGGTATGGTGGTGCATGCCTTTAGCTCCAGAATTTGAGAGGCAGACACAGGAGAACAAGGAGTTTAAGGCCAGCCTAGACTATATGATCCCATGTTTTAAAAAAACACACACACATGTACGCACACCATAGAGATTACTGGCATGTCCACTGAGGGCCTCAGCCACTCTGGGTGGCGCTGCCCCCGCCTGGGACCCAGGGCTATGTAAGTGGAGAAAGGGAACTGAGTGGCAGCAAGCACTTGTTTTCCTTTCTTCCAGGCTGTGGGTGTGACCAGCAGCCTCCAGCTGTCTCACCTGGACTTTTCCAGCATGAGGAAGACACCTCAAGCTCTGAGACAAAAGAACCCTTTTCTCAAGTTGATTTTGCTTGAAGCCAGCCTAAAATCTGTGAGATGCTGTCTCAAAACAACAAAGCTAAAAAAAAAAAAAAAAAAAAGCGGCAACAAGAAGTTCTTGCATGCATTGGAGTTCTGCATGCACTGTGACCGTGCTGTGACCCGAATGCCACGGCTGTGAGGGAGAAACAACTATCGCAATTCAAGCTAAGAGCATGTGACAAGAAGCCAGCGATCGCAAATCTGTGCTGACCCCGGAAGCCTTCCCACTGGGACCACAACTTACGGCTGACAGAGCTTGACAAGGTCCTGGTCTGTAGTGCCCGGCTGCAGTCCTCGGATATACAGATTGGTTTTGCTCAGCTGGTCATTCCCGTTGCTCCCACTGCTACTATTAGGGGTACTGTTCCTTGGACTGGGCGGTGCCATCTGCTGAGACAGTGGCACATATGGCTGCAGGGAGACATGAAGATCAGAAGGTCAGGAAGACTGTACACGTTGGAGATTTGAGTCCCCGTAAATAGGATACAAAGCAGTGCCAGCAATGCATTCAGAAGGGGAATAAAAGAGTAAGGAGAATAATTGACGGGCCAATGAGATAGCTCAACCAACCTACTGAGCGGAGCTTGGTGCACACGGGGGAAAGAACTGACCCCTAAAAGTTGCCCTCTGACCTCCACCTGTGTGCTGCACTGTGGCATGCCCACACACATGAACACACACAATAAATACAGAAAATACAAAAACTATAGCCGGGCAGTGGTGGTGCACACTTTTAATCCCAGCACTCAGAAGGCAGAGGCAGGAGGATCTCTGTGAGTTGGGAGCCAGCTTGGTCAGCCCGGGCAACAAAGCAAACTCCAGGCCAGCCAAGGCTCCACGGTGAGACCCTGTCTCAAAAAACAAACAACAATAAAAGAATCTAAGAGAGAAGAAAGTTGAGAAGTGCCCTTAAGTAACACTCATCTGAAAGCCAGTGCAAACCAACTATGCTCACCTATAGGTAAGAGAAAACGACATTGTATGTGTAAGCAACTAGGGAGCTGGAATACTCTTACTGCAAGAAGGAAGAATACAAAAAGCTTTGTTTTGCTCAACGCCCTACACTGAACTGTTGCAATTCAAAACTATTTTGTGTCGTTTTCTGTTTGAAGCAGGATCCCTTCTATCCCAAGGTGTTCTTAAACTCCTGCTCCTCTGTCTTTGTTTCTTCAGTGCTGGAATTATGTGTGCGACCGGCCACACCAGGTTACAGTTCAAAACTCTGGTAGCCACTCATTTGCCATCAAATTCTTTTTTTGGGGGGGAGGGGTTAAGATTTATTTATTTACTATGTATACAGTATTCTGCCTGCATGTATGCCTGCAGGCCAGAAGAGGGTGCCAGATCTCATTACAGATGGTTGTGAGCCACTCTGGGGTTGCTGGAAATTGAACTCAGGACCTTTAGGAGAGCAGCCTAACTCTTAACTGCTGAGCCTTTCTCCAGTTCACCAGATTCATTTTTGACCTGGGGCCCTTAACTTCATTATTAACCAATCCAATCACCAGGGCAAGAGAAAATCCTTCCCATACATGAAGCCTACGTTCCTGGTGCGTAGTGAACCGGAACTGAGGAAGATCAGAGAAATCAGCTTACGGGATAGCTTTATTCCATACTTAAAGCTAAACAGTCTCACTGATGGACAAGGGATCCGACTTTATGATTGCAACCGTCACCTGGATATAAATGAATCTTATACATGTCCTGAAGCTAGTGGCCTGTATGGCATGTAACACAGATGAATATTTTTGCTTGGGTTCCAAGTCATAATATCTCCAAATAAGAGAAGGTGCACACTCGGTGGAGTAACAGATTCCCCAGTGCTTACTCACGAGACCCTCCAGGCTATTTCAGGCTTCGATGAACCCTTGACTTGCCAACTACATGTAAGCACTGATTGGTCTTGTGAGGAATCATAAATTAATTAAATGGGTGGATTATTTCACAATGCTTTTTAATTTGTGCAGGTGCTGGAGATTGAACCCTTGATTCTATGCTAGGCAAGGACTAAACCTCAGTGTTTCTGACTTAATTTTGAAGCATGGGCTAATTTGCCCAGGTAGGCCCTTCCATTTTCAAAATTCAACTTGGTAAACTGCCGTGGAATATCTCTTTACGACGCTGTATGAATATATGTCGCTGTGATTGGCTTAATAAACAAGCTGACTGACCAATAGCTGACAGAAGATTAGGCAGGAAAGCCAAACTTAGAATGATGGGATGAGGAAGGGCAGATACACAGGGAACAGGAGATGAACAGCATGTTAATAAGGTACCGCCACATTGCAGAGCAGAAATAGGAATATGGGTTAACTTAAAATGTAAGAGCTAGGCTAGGCACTGGTGATGCACGTCATTAATCCCAGCACTCAGGAGGCAGAGGCAGGCGGATCTCTGTGAGTCTGAGGCCAGTCTGGTCTACAAGAGCTAGTTCCAGGACAGGCTCCAAAGCTACAGAGAAACCCTGTCTGGAAAAGAAAGAAAGAAAGAAAGAAAGAAAGAAAGAAAGAAAGAAAGAAAGAAAGAAAGAAAGAAAGAAAGAAAGATTGTAAGATCTAATAGAGAGATACCTTGCTCAGTCTAGGCATAGGGGAGGGCGGGAGGGGGTCTTGGTCAAGCCTCAACCCGGTGATGGGACAGACTTCACTGGCTCCCATGGGAGGCCATAGCATCTCTGAGGAGTGGATGGCGGGGTTGACTAAGAGGAAGGTGGGGGGAGTGGAATGAGGGGAGGGAAGAAGAACTGGGATTAATATGCAAAATTAAAACAATAAAAAAGTAAGAGCTAGTTAGTAATAAGCCTGAGCCATTGGCCAAGAATTTATAAGTAATATTAAGCCTCTGTGTGTTTATTTGGGACTGGGCAGTTGGGACAGGGAAACGTCTGTTTACAGTAAATCAGTGGGTTGGACTGGGGTTACTTACAGGAGAATGAGTGAGGGGTTATTTCACCCCACCTCACCCCAGCATAGAATTGGATCCAGAAAGGTGGACACCTGGAGCACACTGCACAACCTACAGGCAACTCAACAGGTTGGTGTGTGTGTGTGTGTGTGTGTGTGTGTGTGTGTGTGTGTGTGTGTGTGTAGTGTCTTCTCTAGGAGATTGGTTGGTCTGAGCCTGTTCCAGCTACCTTTGCTTGTCTAAGAACATCTCTTCATGGTCCTTACCATGTATCTAAACCTGTGTGAGCTTATTCACACAACCCAGGGTGACTTCAGATTCCTCCTGCTTCAGCCTCACAGGCTGAGTGCACAATAGTGCCCGGCCGTAGTGTACTTAAACACACTCCCACCAGGAGTTTACAAATTAGACCTCACAACCTGGAAAGGCAGAGGAATGGAAAAACGCGTGCTAGTGAGGATCCAAGCAAAATGACAAAAGAGCAAGATGGAATAGGCGGTTCCAGAGAGAAACCTTGAAAGGACAAGCAAAAAGAATCATGAACTCAGAAGCCAGTGTCAGGACAACACGATCACCCTGTGCTGGCTGGAGCCGAGCCAACTTGAACAAGAGAGTCATCTGGAAAAGTGAGAAGATGCCCCCACTACATTGGCCTGTGGGCGAGCCTATGGGGGTGGGAGGTTCTCTTGATTAATGATGGATTTGGAAGGACCCAGCGCCCACTGTGGGTGGTCCTGCATAGGATAAGGAAGCAGGCTGAGTAAGCCATGGAAAGTGAGCCAGTAAGCCACATTCCTCCATGGTCTCTGCTTCAGTTCCTGGCTCCAGGTGGTCATGGTGTTTTAGCACAGCAAGAGGAGCCCTAAGACATATGCCTTCCCACCTACTGAGATGGCAACGATAATGCACAAGGAAGGGCCGGTGAGGAAGGGCTGGTGAGGGTATGAAGAAACAAGGCGGTCACTCTTTTGTGCTTGTACATTTGTTTGAGACAGGTCCTGTGAAGCCCAGGCTTGTTGTGGGATAATCTTTTTGTATACTGTAAAGATGTGTTTCTGCCTAATGCACCTTGTGATTGGTTTAATTAAGAGCTGAATAGTTGGGCAGGAGAGAATAGGCAGGAACTCAGGGTTAGAATCTAGGTGCAGAGGAGACGCCAGGGAGACACTAATGAGGTCGGACATACAGTACAGAGTAAAGGTAATCGAGCCACGTGGCAAAATGTAGATTAATAAAAGCAGATTAATTTAAATTATAAGTGATGTGGGATTCTCCTCTGTATGCTGTGAATATCACTGGTTAATAAAGAAACTGCCTGGACCAGCACAGAGCAAAATAGAGGTAGGCAGAGAAAATTAAACTGACTGCTGGGAAAAAGAAAGCAGAGTCAGTGAGAAGCCATGTAGCTCTGCTGGAGACAGACACCAGAACTCTACCCAGTAAGCCACAGCCTTGTGGAGATACATATATTAATGGAGATGGGTTAATTTAAAATATAAGAGCTAGCCAGAAATACGCTTAAGCTATTGGCCAAACAGTATTGCAAATAATATGGTTTCTGTGTGGTTATTTCAGGGCTGAGCAGCCAGGAATAAACAAGAGGCCCTTTTACAACAAATAAGAGGATGACGGACAAACTGCCAATATGGGCGGATCTGTGTTTGAGATTTCCTGCTTTGTGGAAAAGTCTGCTGGATACTACGGGCCTGTAGATCAATGCCCCGATGGTACAGAAGAACTTTGGGTGACTGTCCAGGTAGCAAGATGTCTCTGTCAATTCTAGAGTTTTGGAAGTTGCTTACAATACACTACCTGTGTACTTAGGTAATATTATATCCTTCAAGGGTCTTTGATGGAGTTGAAGAATAGAACATTATAATTATCGTTTTCCTTAGTTATGATAAAAGATAAAGCAGATATAAATATTGTAACTGTAATTCTTGCTTAATATCTGTTTTGTTATATGTAATTTTACTATGTTAAAGTTAAAACCTTCCTTTTTATTTAGACAGAAAAGGGGAGGTGATGTGGAATTCCCCTCTGTATGCTGCGAATACCATTGGTTAATAAGAAACTGCTTGTACCTATGCAGAGCAGAATAGAGGTAGGTGGGGAAAACTAAACTGAATGCTGGGAGAAAGAAGAAGCCATGGAGACGCTGCCAGAGACAGACATGGTGGAACCTTGCTGGCAGGCCACAAGCCTCGTGGTAAAGTATAAAATAATAGAAATGGGTTAATTTAAGAGATAAGAGTGGGCTAGAAATATGCATAAGCTAACAGGCCAAGCAGTGTTATAATTAATACAGTTTCTGTGTGATTATTTCAGGGCTGAGCAGCTGGAAACAAACAAGCAGCCTCCTCCTACATATAAGAGCCAGTGGGACAAGCCTAAGCTAATGGTCAAGTTTTCATAATTAATATTAAGTCTCCATGTCATTATTTGTGAGCTGGTAGCCTAAAGAAAAGTCCAACTACACAGGCATGCTTCTCCTGCTTTGGTGTAGTAACTCTGGATGTCCTTGAACTCTTGACCTTCCTGCCTCCTCTTCCCAAATGCTGGGACCACTGTCCCCACCATATCTAACTTTTTAATATAATGATTCAAAAAGCACCTGTCACCCGTGATTTCATTTGCTCATCTCAACATCTCTGTGAAGAGGGTGGGAAATGTGCTGCTTATTCCCCTTCTAAACTTAGAGACCAGGCACATTGGTTCTCAGTTGGGAGACAGAGGCAGGAGGACCCCCGAAAGTTCAAGAGTAGTCTAGATCACATGATACTGTGCCTCAAAAGCAAAACAAAATATGGGGACAGAATGCCTGTCCAGCACGAAGCCTCCCGTCGCCCAGCCCCGCACACAGCCAGGAGCAGTGGTGACAACTGTGGTCCCAGAAGTTCAGAGGCAGTGTCAGGAGGGCTGGAGAGACGGCTCAGTGGTGGTGATCTGGGCATGGTGGCGCACATACTTGATATAAGCATTCGGGAGGCAGACAGCTATTATTTAGGGCCAGCAGAATGCCAGCTGCTCTTGCAAACCAGAGTTAGGTGACCCCACATCAGGTGGCTCCAGGGAATGATACCAGGTCTGGCCTTTAGAAGCATTGTGCTCATGTATACAAACCTGCATCGGACACACACATAAACACATGATTAAAAAATAAAAACAAGGGGCTGGAGAGACGGCGCAGCAGTTCAGTCCACTGCTGCCCTTGCAGAGGGCTCGGGTTTGATTCCTAGCACGGACACCATGACAGCTCACAACAGTCTGTAACTCTGGTTCCAAGGGACCTGATGGCCTTCTCTAGCTGCCTCAGACACCAAGCGTGTACACAGTGCATATACCTACATGAAGGCAAAGCTCTCATACATATAAAATAAAAATACATAAATCTAAAAAAGTTTTTTCTTTTGTTTTTGAGACAGGATTTCACTGTGTAGCACTGTAGATGAGGCTAGCCTTGTTGCACTCTTTTGGTATATTCTGCCGGAAAATGGTGGCTCACGCCTTTAATCCCAGCACTCGGAGGCAGAGGCAGGGGGATCTCTGAGTTGGAGGCCAGACTGGTCTACAGAGAGGGTTCCAGGAGAGCCTGAGCTACAGAGAGAAAGCTTATCTCAAAAATAATTAATTAATTAAAAATGTATACACAATAAATAAATGAATGAATGCAAGAAAGTAAGGCAAAGGGACCCTTTCTACTTTGGTTTGTGTAATGAAGAAGGGGGACCCCACATCAGGTGGCTCCTAGCCCTTTCTCAAGGTTACATAATTGCTATGGAATGCAGTCTTGCTCTGTAAGTACAGTGTGTGTACAGTGTGTACAGAGTGTATGCCTGTGCGTGCATTCATGCTTGAGTAAGGGTGCTTGCATGCCATGCTGTGTATGTGGAGGTCAGAAGACAACCTCAGGTATGGGTACCCACTGTCCATTTCAAGACAGGGTCTCTCTTTTGTCTGCTGCCACACATGCCAGGCTACGTGGCTGGTGGTGCCCTAGGGACTTTTCCATGTCTGCTTCCCACTTGCAGGGGAATACGGGGATTTCAAAGTGAGCTAGAGAGCCCAGCTTACACGGTCTGAAAATGTGCATGACAAGGGCTCTACCTACCGAGCTCCCAAGTCCGAGTCTCAATTTGACTTGTCACGTGGCTCCCACGCCTACCCTGTCCACTCTCATCCATCTACACTGGAGCAGCTGATGACTTTCACCGACTACAAGCCTCTATTTACGAAATAAGACATTTCTAAAATGTGTGCAAATCCAGTCTTAAATACGATTTCAAAACAGGTAACGGGCAGGAAAGCTGGCCTGCACCTGCAATCCTAGCACTTGGGAATCGAGGGTAGAAGGATCAGGAGTTCAAGGCCAGCCTGCCCTATATGAGACCCTGTCTAAAAAATAAATAAATTAGAAAAACAGGTGAAAAGTTTACAATAAACCATATTGTCCCCTCTGCTTCTTTTTAACATCTGGAGATGCGGTTCTGTAGCAGGGCTCTCATCTGTACATATGCTGGGCAAGCCCTGGGGTCACACTTCAGTCCCATTCCCCCAAATATAGATCTATCCCATTCACCAAAGACATCTACGAGGTTTAGGAGTTGGTCTGCTATTTTCAAATGAACCAAGTCATATGAGTTCTGTCATCAGCACTAGGCAGCAAAACACATGCTCTCTGCCCCCGTGTCTCACTCCAGAGGACCCACCCTGCTTCAGCCAGCATCTTCAGAAGCAGAGCAGACGCAGTAGCACAGGCCTGTCATCAGCCACTGGGCAGGCTGAGGGA
Source organism: Ondatra zibethicus (assembly GCA_004026605.1). NCBI lineage: Eukaryota > Metazoa > Chordata > Mammalia > Rodentia > Cricetidae > Ondatra > Ondatra zibethicus. The sequence goes on along the minus strand of PVIU01005294.1, from coordinate 105,854 downwards.
GCCTGGGCAACAGTGGGAACCCAGCAGAGATAGGAACAGACAAGGAGGTTTCCCAGGACCAGGAAGTTCGCACAGGTTTTTGTTTGTAGATTAAAAAAAATAAAATAAAATAAAAAAGAAAAGAGAAAGAAAGAAAGAAAGAAAGAAAGAAAGAAAGAAAGAAAGAAAGAAAGAAAGAAAGAACATGACAGTTCCTAAGGATGATGGAGGAGGTTTACTGTGGATAAAGGGAAACATAGCCAGGGGCAGGGACATCTGGGAGAGTCCAGAGTGGACGGTGGCCGACTGTGCTGGGCCATGTGGGGAGAGGGGGAGGGGAAGGGAAAGAGAACAGGGGAACCGGGTGCAGCAGCCAGGAGGCCCCAAAGAGGAGGGGTAACCAAAATGGCTGGATTACATAGGGAAGGGCAGCCCATCCCCTGGGTTGGAAAGTTCAGGGTGGGAGGCGGGTATGACAGTCAGGAGGGCCCTGGGATAGGCAGGGGTTGAGGGATGCAGGGAGAGCCTGGTGCCCACGTTGATTTGATATGTTAAACAGGCTCCTCAGCCATTTGTCCCAGGGTCTGAGACCTAACAGTTTGGTTTTATAGTATACTGGATGAATCTATCTGGTTCTAGATTTAGTATTAGAGCACCCAGCAGTCTAGAAATGCAAGATGTCTTTTGTTTGTTTGGTTTGGTCTTGATTTTTTTGTGACAGGGTTTCTCTGTGTGGCCCTGGTTGTACTGGAACTTGCTTTGTAGACCAGGCTGGCCTTGAACTCACAGAGGTCCGCTCGCTTCTGCCTCCCCTCCCTTCCCCAATGCTGGGATTAAAGGCATACACCACCACCACCAGTTGTTACTTATTTCTTGATGATGTAACCCAGGCTGGCTTTGAACTCCAGATGCTCCAGCTTTCTGAGTGCCAGGGTTACAAAGCTCACCACCACGTCTGGCCTGATAAAGGATCTTTTGAAGATTAGTTTTTTGTTGTTGTTTTTTGGGGGTTTTTTGTTGTTGTTGTTGTTTAGAGACAGGGTTTCTCTGTAGCTTTGGAGCCTGTCCTGGAACTAGCTCTTGTAGACCAGGCTGGTCTTGAACTCACGGAGATCCGCCTGCCTCTGCCTCCCGAGTGCTGGGATTAAAGGTGTGCGCCATCACCGCCCGGCAAAGATTAGTTTTGTTAATATTAAACTTCCACTTTTATTTCTTTGGTTGGTTTTTGTTTTTGTTTTCCGAGACGGTTTCTCTGTGGCTTTGGAGTCCACTTTTTTTCCTACTTAGCGCTTTTTTCTAGTTCTCAACAGGAGGGAAGAAGGAAATGCTCCAGATCAAAACCTTCTGACCTCAGCAAGTCTCAAAGGCTAGAACACACACTCTGGTGGTGGAAATGGCAGAAGGAATATTAAAGCATAGCCCTGCCAATTTTCAAATCCTGTTTCTGTAAATAGTGACTTTAGCCAGGAATGACTGCTCATACCTGTAATTTCAACACTCAGAAGCCTGTTCCCCAAGTTGCTTTGTTCATAGTGTTTTATTACAGCAATAGTAATCAGAACTGAGACAGTAGCCAAGGTGCCATTGGACTTCTGATCCTTCTGACCCCGCTCCCTGAATGCTGAGACACAGGCATCACCATGACCAGTTTTATGTGGCGCTGGGACTGGGACTCCGGGCCTCATGCATACTGGGCAGGCACTCAGCAACTAAGATATATCCCAGTACATCACTTAATGTAAGGTTTTCATTTCTCAGATGAGAAAAGATAAATTCACTTTCTGCATAATTACTCAGCTGTTCATTATTCATTCAGAAATAGACAACGTTTTGATACTGTATGTATTTTTTTTCAAAAGTATGCATCTTTAACTTTAGATAGCATTTAACTAGTAAAGTGTAGTTAAACACAGGCTTGGGATCTTCCTCCCTTGGGGCCCTCCCATTCCCAGGAGTTCTTATTTTCCTTGATAAATCCATGAAAATCAAGCAAGTCAACACGAAGAAACCTGGGTTCAACCATGGCTCAAAGAACAGAGCCACGGTGGTGCAGGCTTGCTTGCGGTTCCAGCACTAGGGAGGTAGAGGTAGGTGATCAGGAGTTCAAGGTCACCCTCAGCTAGCACAGCCAAGGTTACAGGAGACCCTCTGTAACACCGTGAGACCCTCTGCAATACCAAGGAGGAAAGAGCAGAGATGGGTGACCTACTTTTACTAGACAGGTCAGAAGGTGACTTTAAGAATTCAAAATCAAGGAGGGGAACTTAGTTGTTTTGAGAACAAAAGAAACCAGGCCATCCTTAGTCCCAGCACTCAGCAGGCAGGTCTCTGGGAGTTCAAGGCCAGTTTGGTTCTGGGCCAGTCAGAGCTACACAGTGAGACCCTGTTTCTTTCTTTCTTTTTCTTTTTTTTTTTTTGAGACAGGGTTTCTCTGTAGCTTTGGAGCCTGTCCTGGTACTAGCTCTTGTAGACCAGGCTGGTCTCGAACTCACAGAGATCCGCCTGCCTCTGCCTCCTGAGTGCTGGGATCAAAGGCGTGCGCCACCACCACCCAGCGAGACCCTGTTTCAAACAAAACAAAAACAACCTCCCCTCACCCCAATTAAAAACAATCTGAGAAGAAAAATACATTTCAGAAAAAGGGAACAGTGTGGCGAGAATCATGAAGTGCTTTGAATGGACTTAAGGCCAGTGAAGCTGGGGTGTAAGGCAGACAAAGGTAGGTGGAACTTCCTAGATACCGTAAAGTGCTGAAAGCTTCATTCTCAATACAAGAGACGGTGGCTAATTTCAAATAGCAGCAAAGTTCCTAGGCCCATGTTCTGAAGCAATGACGTCATCTACTATGGGAGACCAAGTTACAGAGAGGTGGGAGTATCTGTGTCGCTGTATCCCAAGGAGGCACCACCCCAAGAAGACTCAGTGACTTCTTCCTGAGAAACAAAGCCACCAAACAAAAACTCCCAATGAGCAGCAACCCTCGGAGCTCCCGCACACATCAGCTTGATGACTTTACAACGAAACCCACTACTCCCCGTGCCAAGAACGCTTCCATCTGGTCAAACAGCCCCAAACCATGAGATGTAAAAGCTATGAAGTCAGAAACCAAAACAAACAGAAAACCAAAAAAGGAATCAAAGGAAAAAGAACATGGGGGAGAAAACAGTGACCGGGAGAATTTCAAGAGAGCTAAACAAAAATAATTGCATCTACGAAGCAAAAGCAAAAGTCAACACAAAAAGGCAGACACAGTGGGGCATGCAGCTGCAAGGCCGGGCAGGAGTGACAGGGAGTTCTAGACCAGCCAGGATGAGAGTGAGACTCATCTGTGTCCCAAAACAAAACCAGCCAGGTGCTGGTGTCGCCATCTTTTTTGTTTGTTTTTGTTTTCGAGACAGGGTTTCTCTGTGTAGTTTTGGCTATCCTGGAACTCACTTTGTAGACCAGGCTGGCCTTGAAGTCACCTGCCTCTGCCTCCCAAAAGCTGGGATTAAAGGCGTGCGTCACCACTGTCTGGCTGGTGTTACACATCTTTATCCCATATTAAATACTATTTCAGATTTCAAAAATATGGATACCAAGGTTAGAAAATAGAGTAAATGGAACCCCACAGAAAGGAGAACTAAAGATAAAAAAAAACAAATACAAATGGGGCTGGAGAGATGGCTCAGAGTTTAAGAGCTGCTCTTGCCAAGGACCTGGGTTCAGTTCCCAGCACCCACAAGAAAGTTCACAACTGTCTGTAACTCCAGATCTGGGTAACTCAGCATCGTCTCCTGTCCTCCGAGAGCACTGCACGTGTGTGGCATGTAACCAGCATCGTTTTCTGTCCCGACAGCACTGCACACGTGTGGTACGTGGACAGACAAAACACCACCCCTATGAGATAACACTTTTAAAGGACAGAAAAATGGTAAGTGGGCATGGTTCAGTGGCACACTCCCAGGACTCAGGAAGTAAAAGCTTGGGTTTCAGGCCGTTCTAAAATATGTAGCAAGAACCTATCTCAAAGAAACAAAACAAAAAATGACAACAAAAAGAAACATAAGGAATGAACTTCAGAAAGAAAATAAAATAAAGGAAATTACAATAAACAAAACATCATAATCAAAATATAGAAGTTTCTAGGTTGGAATGAGTACCTAACTCTAAATTAACAGGATACACGCAAGGTAAACACCCATCAAACTTTGTAGGACCTTAAAGCCCTTTCAAAGGAGACAGGAAAGACACATTCCTAGGACAGGATCAGGAGTCAAGTTAGCATCAGTCAGCAATAACACTGTAAGCCAGGACAACCAAGTAATGCCCAAACCAGCAATTACATAGTCAGTCAATTATCAATAAGCGTTACTGTAGAAAACATTTTCATATTCGCAAGTTAAAAAAAAAAGTTTCACCAGGCAGTGGTGGAGCACGCCTTTAATCCCAGCATTCAGGAGGCAGAGGCAGGCGGATCTCTGTGAGTTCCAGGACAGCTAGGGCTGTTACATAGAGAAACCCTGTCTTGGAAAAAACAAAGTTTCCATTTGACTTGGTGACTCTCTCATCTAACAAGGGCTTAAGCAACAAACAGGACCCAACTGAGACAACAGACAAAACCATCCCCAAGAGAAGAGCAACAGGAGGAGCTTAGCTGCAACTCTGCAGGACGCTGGCGGGCGGTCAGGAGGCAACAGTGTCTGGTTGTTCCCAGAACTAGATGGTAAGCCCCTAATGCTGGAGCCTCTCTGCTGGGTTGCCTTCATAGTCCTGGAAAGCTCTATGCAGGCTGCTGGGAAAGAATTGCATCAACAATCTCACCCTTTCATGGCCTCTGCAACACTATCAATCAGTCAGACCAGATGCGCCCAGGGGTGCAGAAGCAGCAATCTGTTAGGAGGTGGAAAACCACTCTCGGACTGGAGTTTAGGCTCACTCCTCAGGAGAGAATTCATGCTTGGTGCTGTAATCAGTCAAAAGTGAATGCGGGGGCCAGTGGGAAGCTACTGCTCAACGGGCATGACAGGCTGTGGAATTGCCTTCTAAATAACTATATCCATGCTGCAGGGTTGTCAGCAATGGTCCAAAGGGACTACAGAGGCCCACAACTACTCAAGATAGAATAAATGACGGCTGAATGTCCAGCCATGAATAGTTCGTCTATCCCCACACGTTTTGGGGGAACATTATGGAAGAGGGAGTAAGAACTGGACAAGGTGGGGGGCAGGTGAGGAAGAAGTGTAGAACATAAATTCCTGGGCATGAGAGCTATTGCACTCTCGGGAGATGAGAATTTTACCATTCCCTGTTGTACTCTTTCTTTCTTTCTTTCTTTATTTATTTATTTATTTTTTGGTTTATCGAGACAGGGTTTCTCTGTGGTTTTGGAGCCTGTCCTGGAACTAGCTCTGTAGACCAGGCTGGTCTCGAACTCACAGAGATCCGCCTGCCTCTGCCTCCCAAGAGCTGGGATTAAAGGCGTGCACCACCATTGCCCGGCTGGAACTCGTTTTGTAGACCAGGCTGGCCTTAAAGCCTGAACTCAGAGATCCACCTGCCTCTGCCTCCTGGGACTAAAAGCCTATGCCACCACTGCCGGGCCCTGTTGCAGTCCTTTTAAAAATAATTTCATATTTTGCTGTGGGACAATGGTCTTTTATCCTGTCACTTGTATTATTTTTTAATAAAACACTGATTGGCCAGTAGCCAGGCAGGAAGTATAGGCAGTGCCACCAGGCAGGAAATAGAGGCAGGGCAAGGAGAATTCCGGAAAGAGGGAAGTTTCATTCTGCAGGCATGATCTAGATGCAGAGGAAGCAAGATGAGAATGCCTCACCGAATAAGGTACCAAGTCACGTGGCTAACATAGACAAGAATCATGGGCTAATATAAGTTATAAGAGTAAATAAGAAGCCTGAGCTAATAGGCTAAACAGTTTTATAATTAATGTAGACTTCCAGTGTGGCGGTTTCTCAGAAAATTAGGACACAACCTTCCTCAAGACCCAGTAATACCACTTTTAGGTATCTATCCAAAGGATGCTCAATCATGCCACAAGGACATGTGCTCAACTATGTTCATAGCAGTTTTGTTTGTCATAGCCAGAACCTGGAAACAACCTAAATGCCCCTCGACCAAAGAATGGATAAGGAAAATGTGGTACATCTACACAATGGAGTACTACACAGCAGAAAAAATAACAACAGCTTGAATTTTGCAGGAAAATGGATGGAACTAGAAAACATTATTTTGAGTGAGGTAACCCAGTCACAGAAAGACCATTATCACATGTACTCACTCATAGGTGGTTTATAAACATAAAGCAAAGAAAGCCAGCATACAGACCATAATCCCAGAGATTATGCAGACACTAAGAGAGACTTACATAGATCTAATCTACATGGGAAGTAGAAAGTATAAAAAGACATGATCACCTGAGTAAATTGGGAGCATGGGTTAAAGGGGGGAGGGGAGAGGCAGGGAGGGGAGCAGAGAAAAATGTAGAGCTCAATAAATATCATGGAAAAAATTTTAAAAAATTAACGTAGACTTCTATGTATTTCTTGGGGGCTAAACGGCTGTGGGACCTGGTGGGACAGAAAACCTCAGTCAACAGTATTTATTTCTTTTAAGTATATGAGTGTTTTGATTGCATGTATGCCTGTGTACCACATGTGTGTCTAGTGCCTGAGGAGATCAGAAGGCATCAGGAAGTAGAGCTATAGACAGCTGTCAATCACTTTGTAGGTGCTGCTGGGAACTGCACTCTGGTCCTCAGCAAGAGCTAGTGCTCTTAGCCAAGGCATCTCTCCCATCCCCCACCCCTTTGTACCCTTAAACTCGCAATAGCTGTGACTACCAGCACAGGAGCTGTTCACGTTTGAACTCCATCAACACTCCGTCATGGAAGTGAGAGGAAGCCTATAATTCCTGAGGGTTTATATACAATTGATTGTTGACGGAGGCTGTCTTAGTTAGGGCTTCTATTGCTCTGAAGAGAAGACACTGTGACCATGGCAACTCTTATAAAGAGTGTGGCTTAATTCAGGTGGTTTACATTTTCAGAGGTCTAGCCCTTTATCCCCATGGTGGGACAAGGTGATGTGCAGGCAGACATGGTGCTGGAGAAGCAGCCAAGTGTCCTACATCTTGCAGGAACAGGAAGTGAACTGAGACACTGGGTGGTACCTTGAGCATATATGAGACCTCAAAGCCTGCCTCCACAGTGACACACTTCCAACAAGGCCACACCTCCTAACAGTGCCACTCCCCTTTGGGAATCATTTTCTTTCAAAGCACCACAAGGAGGGAAAGACTTTTTCTTAGATGATGTCATCACTGGTGAGGTGGCCCTGCTAGGTGATGTCATCATTGGAGAGGTGCCCCTGCTAGGTGATGTTATTACTGGAGAGTTGCCCCTGCTAGGTGATGTCATCATTAGTGAGGTGACCCTGCTAGGTGATGTCATCATTGGTGAGTTGCCCCTGCTAGGTGATGTCATCATTGGAGAGTTGCCCCTGCTAGGTAATGTCATCATTGGTGACTTGGTCCTTGCTAGGTGATGTCATCATTGGAGAGGTGCCCTGGTGCTATAAGCCTAAGGGGTTTATTGGGGGGGGTGTTTCTCTCTCATTCTCACACATACACAAACACACACATACTCAGACACACTGACACACAAAACATACACACACACCTACATTAGCACAAACACACCCACACTAGCACAAACACACCCACTCAGACACACTCACACACAGAAGACACTAGAGCAGAGAGATGGAAGGGGGATTAGTGGTAATGGGAAGGAGACAAGAGAAGGTAAGGGCTGTGAATATGCTCAAAATATACTATACACATAAGGAAACCTCTTAGTATATGTAATTAATATATGCTAATAAAAACACTTTTTAAAAATGAGGACTGAGCATGGTAGTCCATGCCTACAATTACAAGAGTTTTGGAGTGAGAGGCCTGAGTTCAAGGTCATCCTCAGCTACAAAGTGAGCTCCCAGCTAGCCTAGAGTACAAAGTGAAACCTTGTTTCAAACAATTATTTCAGGGCCTAGAGAGATAGCTCAAGGGTTAAGAGTGTTTGCTGCTCTTGCATGGGATTGAACAGCTTCCAGCACCCACATCAAGCTGCTGCTAAACCTCTTGCAACTCCAGCTGCAGGGAATCCAATACACTCTCCAGGCGTCCACTGGTCCACACGCCCAAGTTAGGACCAGGCACTGTGGTGTACGCCTTTAACACAGCACTTGGAAGGCAAGGGTAGGCAGAAATCTGTGAGTTCAAAGACACCCTGGTCTATATACATACATACATACACTACACATACATACATATACACACAAATATATAAACATAAATGAACTGTTGTTTAGATCACAGAGTTGTGTAACCATAACCTCAATTTTAAAACATTTCCATTATTTCCCCAAAGAAACCTATGATTAGCAATTACTCCCCAGTTCCTTTCCTCCCCTTCTACATCCACTCCTAGACAGCCACTAATGTGTACACTCCCATCCCTATGGGTCTGCCTGTTCTGAGCATTTCACGCAAATGGTGCCATTCTCCATAGGCTCTCTTGGAGCGCCTTTCTTTCACGAGCACACTGCTGATCCATTTGCAGCAAGCATCTCAACTTCACGCCTTTACCTGGCCGCACAGCCCGACTGTACAGGCAGGCACCGTGATCCACTGACCCTTCACCATCTGACGGGGGTTGGGAATTTCCACATAGGAACTCTTATGAACAATGCGGCAGTGAACACCTGTGTGTGTGTTTTTCTCTCGGGTAAACATCTAGGAATGGAATTCTTGGGTCTGTATTTAACCTTTAGTAGCTGCCAAGCTTTTGAAAGCAACAACATTGTACCTCCCTCCGCCATGGACCAGGGTTCCAGTTACTAGACGCTACCCATCATGAGCGCTAACATGGGAGTGCAGCTATACTACACACCTTCTTCTCAGACCCTGCGTAGGAATGGTCCCCTCTTCAACTAAACACACAGCTTTGAGGACTCACGGGAAGTGGTGAGGGGAAGGGAACAGCTGGCTAGCCAGACAGATCAGTCAAATCCACACTGGCAACCAATGGGGGAAGAGATGCCACAGCCAGACAGCACCCACTGATATTACAGCCAATGGGGGAAGAGATGCCACAGCCAGACAGCATCCACTGATATTACAACCAATGGAGAGAGAGATGCCACAGCCAGACAAAACCCACGTCACTGATATTACAACCAATGGGGGGAAGAGATGCCACAGCCAGAGAGCATCCACTTCACTGATATTACAACCAATGGGGGGATAGATGCCACAGCCAGACAGCACCAACGTCACTGCATTACAACCAATGGGGAGAGAGATGCCACAGCCTAACAGCACTCACGTCACTGATATTTTTTGTTTGTTTTTATTGATATTTATTGAGCTCTTCATTTTTCTCTGCTCCCCTCCCTGTCTCTCCCCTCCCCCTTCAATCCTCCCCCAAGGTCTCCATGCTCCCAGTTTACTCAGGAGATCGTGTCTTTTTCTACTTTCTATTTCCCATGTAGATTAGATCTATGTAAGTCTCTCTTAGTGTCCGCATTGTTGTCTAAGATCTCTGGGATTATGGTCTGTATGCTGGCTTTCATTGCTTTATGTTTAAAAACCACCTATGAGTGAGTACATGTGATAATTGTCTTTCTGTGACTGGGTTACCTCACTCAAAATAATGTTTTCTAGTTCCATCCATTTTCCTGCAAAATTCAAGCTGTTGTTATTTTTTTCTGCTGTGTAGTACTCCATTGTGTAAATGTGTCACATTTTCCTTATCCATTCTTTGGTCGAGGGGCATTTAGGTTGTTTCCAGATTCTGGCAATGACAAATAAAGCTGCTATGAACATAGTTGAGCACATATCTTTGTGGCAAGATTGAGCATCCTTTGGATATATACCTAAAAGTGGTATTACTGGGTCTTGAGGGAGGTTGTTTCCTAATTTTCTGAGAAATCACCACACTGACATGCAAAGGGGTTGTACCAGCTTGCATTCCCACCGGCAATGCAGAAGTGTTCCCTTTTCCCCACAACCTCTCCAGCATAAGTTGTTATCAGTGTTTTTGATCTTGGTCATTCTTAACAGGTGTAAGATAGAATCTCAGAGTTGTTTTGATTTGCATTTCTCTGATGACTAAGGATGTTGAACATTTCCTTAAGTGTCTTTCAGCCATTTTATATTCCTCTGTTGAGAGTTCTCTGTTTAGGTCTGTACTCCATTTTTTTTAATTGGATTATGTGATCTTTTGGTGTCCAATTTCTTGAGTTCCTTGTATATTTTGGAGATCAGACCTCTGTCAGATGTGGGGTTAGTGAAGATCTTTTCCCATTCTGTAGGCTGTCATTTTGTCTTGTTGACCATGTCCTTTGCTTTACAGTTTCAGGAGGTCCCATTTATTAATTGTTTCTTTCAGTGTCTGTGCTGCTGGAGTTCTATTTAGGAAGTGGTCCCCTATGCCAGTGCGTTCAAGTGTATTTCCCACTTTCTCTTCTATAAGGTTCAGTGTGGTCGGCTTTATGTTGAGGTCTATGATCCATTTGGACTTGAGTGTTGTGCATGGTGATAGATATGGATCTATTTTCATTCTTCTACATGTTGAAATCCAGTTATGCCAGCACCACTTGTTGAATATGCTTTCTTTTTTCCATTTGATATTTTTTGCTTCTTTATCAAAGATCAGGTGTTCGAAGATGTGTGGATTGATATCCAGGTCTTCTATTTGGTTCCATTGGTCCTCCTGTCTGTTCTTATGCCAATACCAGGCTGCTTTCAGTACTGTAGCTCTGTAGTAGAGTTTGAAGTCAGGGATTGTGATGCCTCCAGAAGTCCTTTTATTGCACAGGATTGTTTTGGCTATTCTTGGTTTTTTTGCTTTTCCATATGAAGTTGAGTACCGTTCTTTTGAGGTCTTTGAAGAATTTTGCTGGGATTTTGATGGGCATTGTGTTAAATCTGTAGATTGCTTTTGGTAAGATTGTCATTTTTATATGTTAATTCTGCCTACCCAAGAGCATGAGAGGTCTTTCCATTTTCTGGTGTCTTCTTCAATTTTTTCTTCAAAGATTTAAAGTTCTTGTCATACAATCTTCTTCCACTTGTTTAGTTAGAGTTACTTCGAGATAGTTTTTGCTATTTGTGGCAATTGTGAAGGGTGTTGATTCTCTGATTTCTTTTATGGCTTTATTTATTTGTTTTTAAGATTTATTTTTTTTATTATGTATTCAGTGTTCTACCTGCATGTGTCCCTGCAGGCCAGAAGAGGGCACCAAATCTCATTGCAGATGGTTGTAAGCCACCATGTGGTTGCTGGGAATTGAACTCTTAATCTCTCCAGCCCCGATTCTCTGATTTCTTCCCCAGCCCTTTTATCATCTGTGTACAGGAGGGCTACTAATTTTTTTGAGTTAATCTTCTATCCTGCTACATTGCTGAATGTGTTTATGAGTTGCAGAAGTTCCTTAGTAGAATTTTTGGGATCACTTATGTAAACTATCATATAATCAGCAAACAGTGAGAGTTTGACTTCTAATTTTCCAAGTTGTATCCCCTTGATCTCCCATTGGTGTCTTATTGTTCTAGCTAGGACCTCAAGAACTGTATTAAATAGGTATGGAGAGAGTGGACAACCTTGTCTTGTTCCTGATTTCAGTGGAATCACTGGGAGTTTCTCTTCATTTAGTTTGATGTTGGCTGTTGGCTCCACGTCACTGATACTGATATTACTTGCCTTTGGTTGGTTGATTGGTTGTTTTTTGAGGCAGGGTCTAAGGTAGCTGAGGCTAGCTTTGAACTTTTTTTTTAAGATTTTTTTTAAAAAGATTTATTTATTTATTATGTTTACAATATTCCTTCCATATATGCTTGCATGCCAGAAGAGGGCACCAGATCTCATTATAGATGACTGTGAGTCACCATGTGGTTGCTGGGAATTGAACTCAGGACCTCTGGAAGAGCAGTCAGTGCTCTTATCCTCTGAGCCATCTTGCCAGCACCTTTTTTTTTTTTTTGAGACAGTTTCTCTGTAGTTTTGGTTTTCTTTGCAGCTTTGTAACCCTAACCCTTTAACCATAACCCTAACTAGCTCTTGTAGACCAGGCTGGCCTTGAACTCACAGAGATCTACCTACCTCTGCCTCCTGAGTGCTGGGATTAAAGGCGAGCGCCACCACTGCCCAGCCTGAAATCTCCATGTATCCACGGTGACCTTAAATTACTGATCCTCCTCCATTCACATTAGATGGGTTGGGATTGCAGATATGTGCCACCATGCCTAGAAGACACACACACACACACGTGCATACACACACGCACAGCTGAGAGATGGTACAGTAGGTAAAAGACTTACCAAGCAGTCTATCACGAGAATTGGTGTTTAGATCTTGAGAACCCATGCCTGGAATCACGGTGTCCACCTGTGATTCCAGGCTCCAAAGGTGGCAATGGGGCTTCTGGAGCAAACCAGCTAGCCAGAGTAACTATACCACACAGACGCACGGGGGGGGGGGGGGGAGACACATGTGGATACACATACATCCATACATACACCACAAAGACACATGGGGGGGCAGAGACATGTAAACACACATATATTCACAAGACACAAGAGGAGGGGGACACATGTGAACACACATATACCACATAGACACACAGGCGGAGGACACATGTGAATACACATACATCCACATATATACCACACAGGCACATGGGGACACACATGTGACCACATACATCCACACATATACCACACAGACACACGGGGGCGGGGAGGGAGGAAACGAAACCAAAAGCAGTTTTCTTGTTTCTAAAGGCCATGGCTGTTGTGAGGAGATAAATTCTAGCAAATGCCAGGAGATGATGTCAGGGAAGGTGGGGTCTCTCACAGGCAGAAACCCTTGATTCCCAAACATTTCCCCTTCCTTCCTTACTTCATCTCTGCACTGAGGCAGCGCCTCCAAACATGAGGGCACAGTTCTGAGACCTACAAGCTAACGTTCTTGCTTTCTATTTTTTTACCTAGCTCAAGACCATCACCATTTCTTTAAGTAATCACATTAAATTCTTGTAGAATTCTTGTTGAAATCCACACTTTCCCATTTTGTAGCTTTATATTTTTACTTATCGTCTCCCCCTCTCTTTCCTCTCTCTCTCTGAGTCTTGCTCTGGCTGGGCTGGAATTTGTGAACAGGCTGCCCTCCAACTTCTCCTAGTTGTCTGCTTCTGTTTCCGGAGTGCTGGGACTCCAGGCACATGCCGTGTGCTGACAAGCTTGCTTCCTTTTTGTAACAATTTCAATTCCAAAGGACAGAAATTTAATGTCCCAAGAAAGACTGCCTTTATTAGCTGATTTTAAATTTTTCATTTATCTGTTAATTTGTTGGTGGTTCTGGGGATTGAACCCAGAGTCTTGAGTAGGATAATCAAGTGTTTTACCAAAAAGTTATAGTTTTAGGGACTAGAGAGTTGGCTCGGTAGTTAAGAGCTCATATTTTTTTCTCTTTTTTATTATTATCATTACTGTATATCTAGTATGTGTGTGTGAGCGCATACACATGCCACAGTGTGTGTGTGTGGAGGTCAGAGGACAAACGTCAGGAAGGGAGTGATTTGATCTTTCTCCCATGGGACCTGAGGCTAGAAATCAGGTCATCAGGTTTGTGTGGCAATCGCTTTTACCCACAGAGCCATCTCACCAGCCCCCAGAATTCTTGACCATATTAGTAACAATACAGAAGCCCCCTCCTAGCCACCCAGACCTTATAAATTATCAGGAAGATATATGAGATTAAATCCAAACCCACAGTCCTATCTCTTGCTGCCCACACTCTCCTATGCTTAGAATCTAAACATTAGGCTGTTTGCTTAGTTGCCAAGTGTGTATCTAGCATGTGCAAGGCTGCAAGTTCCAGCCCCCAAACCAGAAAATGGAATCTAAATCCTAAACACCTCTCATAATCCACAGGGAGTGGAGAGCGAAGAAAAGAGGCTTTAGATATATTCAGACCAGAAAGTTCATTCAGTTTTCTTTTAATGGTTATCCCGAGAAACTTGAATGGAAGAAGAATCAGGAACGAGCTGTAATGGGAGCTCTGGGGAGGCTGAGCCAGCAGGATAACAGTTTGAGGACCAGGCTGGGCCACATAATAGAGCCCAATTTAAAAAAAAGAAGAAGAAGAAGAAGAGGAAAAAAGAAAGAAAAAGAAAAAAGATCCAGGTGCAGTGCCTCATCCATGCCCGTGATCCTAGTAGAGCAGCAGCAAATTCAAGACCAGCCTGGGCTACAGAGTGAGTTCTAGCCTGGGGTAAAGAGGAAGGCCACATCTCAAAATCCCAAAACTTACAAAAAAAAAAAGAGAGAAACTTTTCCACAGTACTATATAGATTTGAGGAGAATATAGATGGCCTATTCCCCTTTCAAACAAACATTCATATAAATGAATAATATATATGACAGGAACATTATCCATATTGATACATTATGTATATAATGTAATCAAAAATATTTATAGAGATTGCTTTCTTTTTGGTTTTTCAAGATAGGGTTTCTTGTGTGGCCCTGGCTGTCCTGGAACTTGATCTATAGACCACGTTGGTCTAGAACTCAGAACTCAAAGATCTGCTTGCCTCCTAATTGCTAGGATTAATGGCCCGTACCACGGCCTGGCTGTAGAGTTTTATTTCTGTAAGCATATAAACAGAATAAATGCCACATAAACTAAGACCTACTAGGGTCCTGCCCTGATGAGATACTAGTGTTTCAATCTCTGAAAAGTCTTTTCAGGTCCAAGAGGACATGATTCTTTCTCTAGCTCCAACATTCCATCAGAGAAGCTAAGCACAGAACTCTGAAAGAACGGCTACAATGTCCAGAGTGGGTTGGAAGTTCTCCTGCTAAAGCTCTTGTCCAGCACTGTATGCCACAAAACACCAAGAAACTGCCAAGGATATTCTCTGGCAAAGGTGGGCAAGACTGTCCATCTCTCCAGGCTGTCTGTTCACTCAACCATAGCTCAGCTTCTCAGGCAGCCATGGGTTAATCATAAAGACTCCAGGAATCCTTGCTGAGCCTGGCTATCTGCAGGGTTCCAAGTATCCGCTCAAAAGGCAAGACCCAAAGAATCACAGAGCTCTCTGCCTTAATCCCGAAGCATGTTATCTCCCCAAATTCCTCTGCCAGGATGGGTGGGGTAGGGTAGGGTCTCTCGCCTAGCCTGGAGTCCTCTGGGAATACCTGCGACTTCAGCTATCTGGGTTGTGTAAAACGGGAAGTGGGATGGGGAAGACACAATCAGCCAAAGTGATAAAATAATCTTGTGGGGAATGAGCCTAGGGACAAGGTCTGGGATGACACACTGTCCCCAAGAACATTGGCACATCAGCAGACAGCCAAACTAACTTCATTTCACAAGATACAAACTCGCAAAGTTGACTGTTTTTATTCCGCCGGCCGACCTCACAAACCCTGGATCTAAAGTCCTTCAACTCCAGAACCAGGTGCGAAAAGGCAGGGAAAGAAGGGGGCAGAAGCAGAGGCGCTGAAGGGGGAGAGAAGGAATCTAGTTCCCCTCTTAAAGGAGAATGCTTGAACCAAAGGCACTCCCGGACCCCTCGGAAAGGAAGTAGTAAGATTCCCCAAAAGCATTTTCCTACCTTCTTGTTGTTCTTGTTATACCCAAAAGTCGAAATCCCAGGCCTGGAAGTCACTGATAGCAGCATGTTTTCTTTACTGTTAGAGAGCTAAGAGAAAGGAGAGAAGGAAAGGGAGGGGGTGGAGAGGGAGGGAGGAGGGGGAAAAAGGAGAGGGAGAGAGGAAGGGAGGGAAAGAGGGAGGGAAAGGGAGAGGGAGGGGGAGGAGAAAGGGGAGAAAAGGAGCGAGCGAGCGAGAGAGGGGGGGCTGCGGGGAAGAATGAGCTAGGTCTGCCTCGCGTCGCTGACAGAAGTTAACCGAGAGTCAGGAAGAGCCACTTCCACTGGGTCCTAATGCCCAAGATGTTCTAGTTTGGTTTGTTTTCCATAGGCTTAGTAGTTGGAGTTAGAAAGAAGAGTTCTTAGGTCTAGTCCCTGTCAAATGCAGACCCATTCCCTCATGAACAAGTTCTGATTGCCGCAAAAAGACAATTATCCTGCTATCAATAAAAGACAAAGATTTTTGTTGTTGTTTTGATTTGATTTGAAACTTTCTTTCCCTCAAATCTCAGCTACAAGATTTCAAGCTCCGCCTGCAAGATGGCTTAACGGTAAAGGTTGCCAAGCCTAAGTTAGGTCCTCAGATCTACAAGGTAGAAGGAGAGGAACAACTACCCACTGTGGCACGCCATTAAAAATAAATGTAATAATTTTTTTTTAAGATTTCAAGTCTGATATAAAAGGACCCTTCCCCCAGCCCCCACTCTGCCTTCCAGAGCATGTATAGGAAACTATACTGAGATACAGTGTGTGAGACAAGCTTGGAGCTCAAATTCCTTTATATTTAGGCTGAGTTTTGTTTTGTTTTTATTTTTCGAGACTGGGTTTCCCTGTAGCTTTGGAGCCTGTCCTGGAACTTGCTCTGTAGACCAGGCTGGCCTTGAACTCACAGAGATCCGCCTGCCTCTGTCCCCCAAGTGCTGGGATTAAAGGCGTGCCGTGCCCCACCCCCTCCTGGCTATTTAGACTGATCATTAAGAAAGAACGTGGAGGCTGGAGAGAGGGCTTGGGGGCAAGAGCATTTGCTTCTCTTCCAGAGGACCCAGCTCTCACCTGGCAGGCATCCTTATCAGGTGGTTTATGACCACCTCTGTGCTCGGCTTTCACTGTTCTCCCTCTCGTCTCTCTCACTCACTCTCTCTCACTGTCTCTCTCACTCTCTATCTCTCTCCTACACACAATTTTTTTAAAAGATAAAAATGAACTTTTGGCGGTTTTATGTGCATTGGTGCTTGGTGCATGTGTGTCCGGCGAGGCTGTCAGATCCCCTGGAACCGCAGTTACAGACAGGTATGAGCCCCATGTGGTATTGGGACTGAACCCAGGTCCTCTGGAAGAGCCACCTCTTAACCTCTTAACCTCCAAGCCATTCTTCATCCCAGAAAAATGAATCTTAAAAAAGCAAATAAATAAATAAATAATAGTGAAAAAGCAAGCTCATGGCCTGGAAAGGGCGATGCGCGTGTAAAGCTGTAACTGCAGCACACAGGAAGGACGACCGGACACACCAAAGAGGGTGAGGCAGGAGGATCACAAGTGCAGGCCAGCCTAGGCGCTAGAATGTACTTTTCTTTTCTCTCTCTCTCTCTCTTTCTCTTTTAGATGATGGTTCAACTGGTAAAGGTGCCCAAGATCAGGATTCAGTTGTTGGCACCACATGGTTAAAGGGAGAACCCACTCCCAGAAGTTGTTCTCTGACCTGCACAGATACTGTGGCATGCACAGCCCAACACACACACACACACACACACACACACACACACACACACACACACACACACACCACACACACACACACACAATGTAATAAACAGAACGGAGGTGAGTAAACAAAGAGCAGACATGAGCCGGGTGGTGGTGGCGCACGCCTTTAATCCCAGCACTCGGGAGGCAGAGGCCAGTGGATCTCTGTGAGTTCGAAACCCTGTCTCGAAAAACAAACCAAAAAAAAAAAAAAAAAACAACAACAACAACAAAGAGCAGATGTGAATTAGCTCTGTGAAATACTGGCTGGGGTCAGCACTCCCACTTCAGAGTCTCAGCAAGGAAGGCACCCTCAGCCAGCCATGGTGGCTCACGCCTTTAACCCCAGCAAAACAAAAATAAATAAGTAAATAAATAAATAAAAGCCATCCATCAGAACAATTTCATGAAGTTCGGAGCTTGATGATTTTTGAACAAGTGGAAGCCTTTTATTTTATTCACTTTTGGTGGTAGCAGGGATCAAAACCAAAGGCTCCATTCAGTACGCTCAGCACTTTACCACTCGCTAAGCTATACAAAGTAATGTCTTTAGCCCAAGAGAAGCTATCTTATTTATTGTTTATTTACCTATTTATGTAAGGTAGGGTCTCATCAGCAGCTCTCACTGACTCAAACTCATTATCCCCCGTCTCAGACACCTTAGTGCCAGGCTACTAGCACAGACACGCTCAAGAATGCCTCATTGTGTTTGTGTGTTTGTTCGGCTTGGTTGTTTGGTTTGATGATGCCAGGTGACCAAGCACTCTGCCACCGAGCCACATTTCCCCCCCCAGCTTATACTTGATGCTTCTTTTTAAAGTTAGCTTTATTTAAATCATGTGTGAATATTATATATCACGTGTGTTCCTGGTGCCTATGGAGGTCAGAAGAGGGCATCAGATACCCTAAAACTGCAGTCACAGATGTTTGTGAGCCACCATGTGGGTGCTGGGAATCAAGCCTAGGTCTTCTGTATTAGCTCTTAACCACCGAATCAACTCTCCAGCCCTGTCTGATACTTTTAAGAGAGGGTCTTAAGTAGCCCAAGCTGTGGTTGGGTTCCACATAGCCAGAAATGATGAACTCCTAATCCTCATGCCTGCTTTCCTGATGGCTAGGTCACGGATTAGACCACCTTGCCCAATGCTTCGACTTTTTATTCTATTATTTCTTAGCCCTTAAAACCCCTGAAGCTTAAACAAGTAGAAAAACTTACCAGGTGTGGAATTTCTTGCCACGCTGAATGAAGTTCGCAGAGTTAGGAACAGTCTCTGAGCTGTCAAAGGAACAAACCATAACTCTTTAAAAAGCTCACAAAAGTCTCCCAGAGGAGAAGGAGATGAGACTTTTTATAAAGAAGACTAGAACGTAAGAGACAAGAATCCCATGCAGTCGCGGTAAACTCACCCCCGGTATGCCCTCGAAGGAGCAGTTGTAGCAAGAAAAGAAAACTTAAGAATGACCCACAGACGTCCACCCATCTGACTAGAACAGGGAGGGAGACTGACGGGCCTCAGAGCCCCTCCTCAGTCCTCCTGGCTGCCATCGCACACGCTCCAAAAGTAAATTAGCTCGTCTTTGTCACAGCAGACCTTAAACTCAAACCCTCTCTGAAATGAAGCTCTGCTTTCTGGTTTTCCCGTCACTCTTTTGCTGTGATAATGGAACAGACAGTGCCAGCATTCTGCAGAGTAAACACACGCAGCTATCCCCAACTCTACTTTCATTTACAACAGGACAGGAAGCGCCTGCTCAACTCAAGGGACACAGGAAGGGTGGGGACAGCCTCAACGTGGGAATCGTGGGAATGGCCACTGAGCATGGAAAGGCAGCCCAATACACACATAAGTAAATAACAGTAGCTCTCGGACACCACATTTTTCAAGAACTTCCTTTTCCACCCTCAGAAGCTTTCAGTCACCATATCCCGACCCATCTATCTAAATATCTGAATGATATTAACTGGTATCTCACCATGGCAGGCAGATCTGTGAGTCTGAAGCCAGCCTGGTCTACAAAACAAGTTCTAGGACGGTCAGGGCTATTACACAGAGAAAGGCCATCTCAAAAAAAAAAAAAAAGTAATAATAATAAGTTGGGTTTTTGGTGTATTTTGTGTGGTTTTGTTGTTGTTGCTGTTGCTGTTGTTGTTCTAGACAGGGTTTCTCTGTGTAGCCTGGCTGTCCCAGAATTTGCTCTGTAGACCAGGCTGGTCTCAAACTCACAGATCTGACTGCCTTTGCCTCTCAAGTGCTGGGATTAAAGGTGGGCACCACCACTGCCCGGCTAATCTTTAAAATGTAGAATTGTCTCATTGTCTTCTGAGTCAAGTCTCACTATGCAGCCTCCACTGGCCCCAAGCTCAATGATGCTCAGCTTCTTTCCTCTTGGGATAGAGATGAGTTACTGCCTGCGCCCTGCTTTAATTTGTAACTGATACACAAAAGCATCAATATACATACTAACCAACATCAGCCACTGTTTTTATATATGTATACACTGTATAATGTTTATATCAGGTTAAACATCTGTCCCTTCTAACACATCATTTGTGGTGGAAACATTCATTTTTTTGTCTTCCTAGAGGCAGGGTTTTGTTAACAACTGAGTCCAGTCCCTCAATTCACCTTGAGAGAACTACCTCACATGTTTGAAACCTTAAAAGATTTACTTTTATCTGTGTGTGTTTTAATGTGTGCGCACATTCAAATTCCATAGTGTGCTTGTAGTCACAGAAGGACCCCCAAGCTGTCCATGGAGCTAGTTCCCTTGGGCGGGGTATGGAATTCAGGTGCCAGACCCATGCACAGGTGCCTCCACCTGCTAACACACCAGTCTTTACATTTTTTAAAACAGTCCCTTGTACCTCAGGCTTTTCTCATTTGTAAAATGGAGTAAATAATTACCTATTTCCTAGCATTTTAAGTGAAACAAATGAAGCCAGTCCTATGCAGCCTGTAGGAAGCCGACTGGTGTAGGAGGCCCTTCTGTCTATGCGTTGCTTTCATTGGTTGAATAAAGAAACGGCCTTGGCCTTTTGATAGGGCAGTACTTAGGCAGGTGGAGTAGACAGAACTGAATGCTGGGAAGAAGGACAGACAGGCAGACGCCATGAATCTCCTGCCTGAGACGGACGTAGGTTAGAATCTTGCCGGCAAGCCACAGTCACGTGGTGATACGCAGATTTAATAGAAATGGGGTAATCAAGATGTGAGAGTTAGCCAATAAGAGGCTAGAACTAATGGCCCAGGCAGTGATTTAATTAATACAATTTCTGTGTGATTATTTCAGGAGTTAAGCTAGCTAGGCAGCCGGGATGAAAAGCAGGCCTTCTCCTCCTGTAACAGCGTGATTACAGGAACACTCAGCTGTTAGCGTGATTAGTTACCATGATTAGTTACTGTCTCCCAGAGTGCAATCCTTTGAGTGTCATGTGATCAACACTAAAGCCCTTAAGAGAACATTTCTTGAAACCAGTACCTTAGTTGCATTCAAGATTATGCTATAGGCCGTCAAGATGGTGCAGCTGGCGAAGATGCCTGCTGCAAGCCTGACAGCTCGATTTCTGAGTCTGGAACCCACAGTGGCAAGAGAAAACCATCTCCAGAGTTGTCCTCCAGTGTCCATACATATGCCACGCCATGTGGTTGTTCGAGTGCAATACATCTCAGCAATGGAAAATTTAAACTAATTTAAATACTAAGGCTCTCCTAGAAATACTGGGAGCTGAGGCTGACACCTGTGATCTTAGCACTCGGGAGGATTTCCACAGTTCCGACACACCTGATCTACACAGCATCCCAAGCCAGCCAGGGATGCATGGTGAAACCCTGTTAGCAAACAAAGCAGATTCTAGGATGGGCTAAGGAGGCTCAGCTACACACCAGGAAAACACCTGATAACTTCTGTGGTTGTTTGCAGATCTTCACAGCTAGGCCTGCCCACTTTTCTGAGCTCTAACTCAAAAAGCATGACTTCCCCTGTCCCCCGCCCTTTTATCTCTCCTTTGGATGCTGTCTTAAATCCTAAGCAACATTCCCCTCTACACATCCTCATTTTTTCTCTGTGGGGAGACGTTCTCCCCCAGCGCAGCTGCTCACAGGCCTCCACTGATGGATCTGCCTGCTTTCTTGGACCCTAACTTAAAAGGCATTAACTTTCTTTCTCCCTCTTTAATTCTCCTCCTCCTCCTGGCCTCTGCCAAGACTGATAGCTTGACTGTCCTGTTTTTTGTTTTTGTTTTTCCTTCCAAACTCTGATAAAACAGTTCTGGAGCTTCAAAAGGAAAAACATTTTAAAAATGGGAAAAAAAAAGTTTAAAAACAAGGCATGGCGGCACACACCTGTGATCCCAGCACCCAGGAATATGGTGGCACACGTCTGTGATCCCAGCACTCAGAAATATGGTGGCACACGTCTGTGATCCCAGCACCCAGGAATATGGTGGCACACGTCTGTGATCCCAGCACCCAGGAATATGGTGGCACACGTCTGTGATCCCAGCACCCAGGAATATGGTGGCACACGCCTGTGATCCCAGCACCCAGGAATATGGTGGCACACGTCTGTGATCCCAGCACCCAGGAATATGGTGGCACACGTCTGTGATCCCAGCACCCAGGAATATGGTGGCACACGTCTGTGATCCCAGCACCCAGGAATATGGTGGCACACGCCTGTGATCCCAGCCCTCAGGAGCATCTGAAGCTCAAGGTTATCCTCAGCTACCTGGTGAGCGTGAGGTCATCCTGGGCTATAGAACTGTCTCAGAAAGGAGGGAGAGACAACAGATAAGTCTTGAGTCACATAAAAGTCATACTTCCCCTGGTATACTACTACATTTTTATAGTCTATCCAATAAATTTAGGGCCACAGAAGCAAAATGTCCCAGATACACACATGATAGAAAAGTTAGGTCAAAGAGCATGGACAGGGGCTGGAGAGATGGCTCAGTGGTTAAGAGCACTGAGTGCTCTTCCAGAGGTCCTGAGTTCAATTCCCAGCAACCACATGGTGGCTCACAACCATCTGTAATGAGATCTGGTACCCTCTTCTGGCCTACAAGCATATATATACACTGTATACACAATAAAAAAAAAAAAGAGCATGGACAACGCTAACTAGACACTGCAATCTGGTGAGTACACACGCTTTGGGGTGCTGGATGTCAAACCCAAGTCCAGCAGAGTGGCCTGCCTGTGAGCCTCATCCCCGGTTTTGTGAGGGGAGGGGAAGGCAGCAGTGTCCCAGGGTTCTGCTGGGGAGGGTCAGGGAGAACCCTAACCCTCCAGCATGGGTCCTGCCTTTCTGTTTCCTTTGTTAGATTGTTCACGCTTTTCTACATTTAGTCAATTTCTAATTCTTAGTTCCCATGAGTCCAGCATTAGGTTCTTTTGTTTTTGTTTGTTTTTCTTGTGAGGGGCTCTCTATGTTGCTCAGCCTGGCTCCTGACCCAGACTCCTAACTACTCTCCTGAGGAGGTAGGGTTACAGCCAATGCCATTAACTTGCTTTGGAAGGGAGCAGAAATTATTTGTAATATCTTTTAGTAGAAGAGACATTTACACCTTCTGATTTAGAATTGACTAGTTTGGAACTTCTCCAGAATGTGCACCAGAGGAAAAACACTCACCCTTGCTGGATATGCTAACACACACACTTCAAGCATTTGGGAGGCAGAGGCAGGAAGATCTTTGTTGAGTTTGAGACTGCATAGTGAGAGCCAAGCCTGCCAGGGCTACAAAGTGGGAGTCCATCTCAATATCACCCCCGAAAAAAACCCGAAAACGCCAGTTTTTATTTTTGTGACTGTATGTATATGCCAGTGAGAAGAGGGTGTTAAACCCTCTGCAGCTGGGGGTTCAAGAAGCAATGTAGGCCCTGGGCGTCATACTCGGGGCCTCTGGAAAAACAGCCAGCATGCCTAGCCTCTGAGACTCATCTCTCTGGAGCAACGTTTTTGTTTGTTTTTTTTTAAACACACGGTCTCAGTCTTACAGTGTTGCCCAGACTTTCCTGGAGGTTAGATTCTGAAAAATGCAACACGGTTTGGCTATAGTTACACAGGCCTGGAGTCCCAGCCCTTGAGATGTAGAGGCAAAAGGATTTGGATTCAGAGCTGGAGAACAGTCTCAATTACATAATGACTTTGCGGCCAGCCTAGAGTACTAGAGAGCCCCTGGCCCCGATACACAGGGATATCTTTACCATGAAATTTCCACCACTCAGGACAATGAAGCAGGAAAACTGCATGAGTTCTTCTGGGCCACATGGTAAGATCCTGTCTCAAAAAAAAAAAAAAAAAAAAAAAAAAAAAAAAAAAACCAAAAATATACTTTCAAGTAACAATCACAAGGATTTAGAGATAGATGGACTTCGCCTGTCTGATGGAAGATGTCTGTTATGTCACTGTTGGGCCCTCCTGTTGGGCCCTAACGCCCACTTACCAAGGAGGGGTCGATCCAAGAGACCACTCTCACACCGCAGTTGATGCAAAAACAAGAGGAATTTTTATTTACTGCCGTGACAGGGCCCTTCAGCCTCAGGAGAAGGACACCAAATGGCTGTTACGGACTTCTTTTTTTAAAAAAAAGATTATTTATTTATTTATTATGTATACAATATTCTATCTGTGTGTATGCCTGAGGGTCAGAAGAGGGCATCAGACCTCATTACAGATGGTTGTGAGCCACCATGTGGTTGCTAGGAATTGAACTCAGGACCTTTGGTTGTGAGCCTAGCCTTTAACGGCTGAGCCATCCCTCCAGGCCGAACTCAGGACCTTTGGAAGAGCAGGCAATGCTCTTAACCGCTGACCCATCTCTCCAGCCCGTTACAGGCTTCTTTTTCTTTTAAAGGAAAAAAACCACAGAATCAAAAGGGGAAGTCCAGGATTTGTCAGCTATTTTGACTAGCTCATTTAATGGTCAGCTAACTATAATTGATCAATGCTATGGCGGTTGCTAGGTTGGTTGAGTAAGGAGAAACACCTGCAGGGCATCTGCAGGTCGTTTTGCCCCAGTTCCAGGGCCTGGGTCTATTGAAGAAAAACTACAAAGGGGATGGAAAGTACCCAGAGCTCCAGTGCATGCGTGGATGATTACCAGGTTCCTGGTTCCCAGGAGTGGGGGCAGTAATGCTGAGGTGCCCCAGAGTCTTTCACTCCCAATTAGGGTGGAGAACTGAGACAAATGCATTACCTGCAGATGTGGTGGACTCTAGCCAGTGTGTGTGTGTGTGTGTGTGTGTGTGTGTGTGTGTGTGTGTGTGTGTGTCCTCGAAGGCAGGAAGCCTGGCCAGCACGCAGGTGAAGGTCTCAGTACACTTCAGCGCCTGGGGAACAAGGTCTATCAAAACCAAGGATACCCCCCAACACACCCCCATTCCCGAGAGAAAAACTCATTCCACTGACTAACGTGTCTTCCTCAAGTATTCTCTTACAGATATCATCTAAAAAAAAAAATCATTTTTCTCCTCGTAAAGAGAAGAGGAAAAGCAGTGTTAGAAAGAAACTGAGCCAAGCGGTGGTGGCACACACCTTTAATCCCAGCACTCGGGAAGCAGAGGCAGGCAGATCTCTGTGAGTTCGAGGCCAGCCTGGTCTACAAGAGCTAGTTCCAGGACAGGCTCCAAAGCTGCAGAGAAACCCTGTCTCGAAAAACCAAAAAAAAAAAAAAAAAAAAAAAAAAAAAAAAAGAAAAAAGAAAGAAAGAAACTGAAAAGAAGGCTGAGGATGCAGCTGGTAAGGCACTTGCTTATCGTGAATGAAGCTCTGGGCTTGAGCCAAAGTGCCATGCAAAAACAGGTATGGTGGCACCCCTGTGTGTTCCCAGCTCTTGGGAGGAAGGAGGATCCGGAGTTCAAGGCCATCTTCCTCTACCATCCTCAGAGTAGTCTGGATTATGTAAGACAGTCTCAAACAACAAAAAAGAGAACACAGGAGAGAGAAGTGTTTGTCTGAGCACATATATGCACACAGTGTGTCACACTTGTCTGCCTCACGCCCACGAAAAGAGGCAGAGATCCCTTGGAACAGAGTTACACACTACCTTGTGGATGCTGGGAACTGAACTTGGGACCTGCGTAAGAGCAGCAAGAGCCCTTACCTATTGAGTCATCTCTCCAGCAGGCCCCCCTCACCTCCTGCCCAGCTTTTTGAGACAGGGCCTTACTATATAGCACTGATTGGTTTAGAACTAGACTGGCCTCAGACTCACAGAAATCTGCTTGCCTCTGCTCCCTAAATGCTGGGGTAAAGGCGTGTGCTGCTATACCCAACTTTTTTTTAATGTTTGTTTGTTTGTTTGTTTGTTTGTTTATTTATTTATTTATATAATTTTCTGTCTGTGTGTATGCCTGCAGGCCAGAAAAGGGCACCAGACCCCATTACAGATGGTTGTGAGCCATCATGTGGATGCTGGGAATTGAACTCAGAATGTCTGGAAGAGCAGCCAGTGCTCTTAACCACTGAGTCATCTCCCAACCCCACCCCACCCCTTTTTTTCCTTTTTCTTTCTTTGCTTTTTTTTTTTTTTCACTTTTTTTTTTTACAGGGTTTCATTGTAGCTTTGGAGCCTATCCTAAAACTCGCTCTGTAGAACAGACTGTAGGGACATTTTTATTTGTATTTTAATAAATAAAGCTTGCCTGAAGATCAGAAAAGTAAAACAGCCACACTGGCCAGCCTTACAGACCAGGCAACAATGACACACACCTTTAATCCCAGTAGCCACACTAGTTTGCCATAGAAACCAGATGGTAATGGTGCACGCCCTTAATCCCAGAACTAGAGAGGAATATAAAATGGGAGGAGACAGCTCTCAGACACAGTCTCATTCTGAGATTCCTGGAGGCAGCATCACCATTTCAGACTAAGGTAAAGGTTAAAAGCCAGTGGCTGGCTGTTTTGCTTTTTCTGAACTTCAGGTTGAACATCAATTTCTTTCTTTCTTTTCTTTTCTTTTCTTTTTTTTTTAGGATAAGGTCTCCTGGTGCACAGCCTGGCCTTAAACTCACTATGTAGCTAAGGATGACCTGAGCTCCCAGGCATATGTCACTGAAGGACCTGAGACTGGATTCTATGCATTCTCAGAATGGACTACACTGGTGATATGGTTCATGTGTTTCCTTCACACCTGAGATATTCATTTTTGCCTAGCCCTAGCTATATCTAAAACAACTCACATGACCCCATCAGGGGTCACAATCTCAATTCAACTACTAGGTTCGACCAAATCAAACTACTAGATAGATAGATAGATAGATAGATAGATAGATAGATAGATAGATAGATAGATAGATCAAATTTCAATATTTTTATCATTGAATACTGGCAATTTCATATGGTTACATTAGCATACAGCAGTAAGTGTATGAGGATGACAATGAGCCAAAACACTTAGGGCTGAGTGTGTAGTTCAATGGTGCATTTGCCTAGCAAGCACAGGAACTGGGTTCAATCTGCCGAATGCCTGGAGATAAACAGCTAAGAAAAACTTAACAATACCTGTATAAAACTGTCAAATAATAACAACAAAAATTTGCTAGGGGCCATGGCAAACAAACAAACAGCCACAGGCTCCAGAACATGGATTTCAGGTGTATGTATCCCTGCCAGGTCGGAATCTAGAATTTATGATGAGCACATGCCACCACACCTGGCTCTGTTTTTGTTCTTTAAAAGGAAGGGTCTTCCATAGTCCTGCCTGGCCTCAGAATGGCTATGGAGGGAGGATGACTTCGATCTTTGATTCTATCTCTGCGTCCCAAGAGCAGACATTACAGGAGCAAGGCGCCACACCTACCCCACAGGAATATTTCTGGTAGATTTGTAAGAGGTTCATTTTCACCTCTTTAATGCTGAAGCTTGTTTTATTTTTAATTTTTTTGAACAAGGTCTCACTATATATTCAGGCTGGGATAGGACCCAGTTTCTCAGCTAGGCCTCCTCGGTACTGAGTTTTATGTGATAAAACACAGCAGCTTGTGGGGTTTATGAGGCTTCATCCTTTGTCCTAGTCAGGGTTTCTATTGCTGCAAGGAAACACCGTGACCAAAGCAAGCTGGGGAGGAAAGGGTTTGTTTGGCTTACACTTTCACATTGCTGTTCATCACTGAAGGAAGTCAGGGCAGGACTCACACAGGGCAGGAGCTGATGCAGAAGCCATGGAGGAGTGCTGCTTACTGGTTTGCTTCCCCTGGCTTGCTCATCCTGCTTTCTTTCTATTTTTTTTGTGGGTTTTTTGTTTGTTTGTTTGTTTTTCGAGACAGGGTTTCTCTGTGTAGCCCTGGCTGTCCTGGAACTCACTTTGTAGACCAGGCTGGCCTCGAACTCACAAAGGTCCGCCTGCCTCTGCCTCTGAAGTCCTAGGATTAAAGGCGTGCGCCACCACCTTGAGGCTAATCTCTTACTTTTTACTACCTGCCTTGGCTTGCTATTGCAGTAATAAACACCATTTGAAAAAGCAACAGATGTAGCAAAGGTTTTATTTCAACTTACAGGTCCCTATCCAGTCCATCATGAAGGGAAGTTGAGGCAGGAACTGAAGCAGGGGCCATGAAGAAATGCTGCTTACTGGCTTGGCTTGCCTCAGCCGCCTTCCGTGGACTGGGCCCTCCCACTTGCCCGCAGGCCATTCTGATTGAGGCATTTCTCAAGTGAAGTTCCCTTTCCCCAAATAACTCAAGTTTATGTCAAGCTGACAAAAAACCCAACCAGGACACCATCCAAATATAATTTAAATTCATTATAATGACACACTATAATTTTCATCCTTTTCAGAGTGTTTCTGGTGAGAAAGCAAACCACCAAAGAATACCAGGAGAAACACTGCCACCTGCTGGGCAAAGCAGGACATGCGTCCTATAGGAACAGGATCTAATGTAGGTCAGAAGTTTGAGGGGAGAGGGAGATCTTATTTTTATTACAGGAGTGTGGGATAGGTACATGTGTAAGTCAGAGGACTACATTGTGGGATCATTTCTCCACTTTCAACCTTACTTGGGTTCCAGAAATCAAACTCAGGCTGCGAGATTCAGATGCGGACAGCATTTTACCAGCGGAGCTGTCTCGGTCACCCCAACTTTCACTGCTGTTTGTTCTGTTTTTGTGTTTTGAAGGAGGGGAGGGGATGTTACCATATAGTGGAGGCTGGCCTTGAACTG
Source organism: Ondatra zibethicus (assembly GCA_004026605.1). NCBI lineage: Eukaryota > Metazoa > Chordata > Mammalia > Rodentia > Cricetidae > Ondatra > Ondatra zibethicus. The sequence continues at coordinate 77,251 of PVIU01005294.1, read as the reverse complement.
TTCATCCTTCAGGCTCTAATCAAAGTGCACCTGGGCAAGTTCGATAGGCAGGTCTTTGCCCAACCAGCTCCCACGTAAGAGGAAAATGCAAGAAGCAGAAGCTCATTAGTGGTGATATAAAAAAGATAATTCAAAGAAAGAGGGATATAAAGGAAGCAAGTAGCTTCTGGTTAATAACTAGAAATTCCCTAACCTAAGGCACTTTTCTCCTGAGCAGATCTTCTTTCCCTAATGACAGGCTGGCAGGCAGATTAGCTCATTGAGTACTGGCTATGAGACCATACGGATGGATTTGAGTTCCGACCCCCAGCACACACATAAAAAGCTGGGAATCTAGAACTCCAGAGTTGAGGCAAGATATCACTGGCTGCGCCTAGGTCCAGGTTCATGAGAGACCCTCACTCAAAAAATACGGTGGGGACTGGAAAAATGGCTCAGGAGTTAAGAACACTTGCTGCCCTTGCAGAACTGAACCCAAGTTCAGTTCCCAGCACCCATATGGTCTGTAACTCTGTTTCCAGGGTTACCTCTCTGGCCTCCGCGGGCACCAGGTACTTATGTGGTACACACGTATGTGCAGGAAAAACACTGAACAAGAAAAGGCAGGCATGGTGGCACACACCTTTAATTAGGAGGCACAGGAAGGCAGACCTCTGTGAGTTCCAGGCTAGCCTGGGCTACCCAGTGAGACCCTGTCTCAAAAAAAAAATCTTTAAAAACAAAGTGGAGATCCCCTGAGAAAGACACCTGAAGTCACCCTGTGCACACACAAGCACATGCACAAATACCACACATACAAACTCATGTTGGATTAAGTTTATACTGAGTAGTAAGGTTCTTAATTAAATACAGGCATGGTGTTACAGATGTGTGTAATCTCAGCAGCTCAGGAGACCGAGGCAGGAGGGGGCAAATTTGAGCCCAACAGGGTAACTGCTCCCCGTCTCCAAAACCAAAAAGCAAGGATGGGGATGCTCAGCTGGTTAAGTGCTTGCTTGCATGCTTGATTCTTAGCATGCAGGAATCCTGCGGTTCAGTCCCTGGCCTGGAATAACTCTGGGTGGGCAGGGCAACCGCAGGCCTATAACCCCGTCCTTGAGAGGTAGAAGCCAGAGGCTCAGGGCGTCAAGTCATCCTTGAAAAGCAAGTTCAAGAGCAAGAGCAACACGGGAGACATCCTATCTGAAAACAAAAACCAAGAAGTTTGCTTTCAGGGCAAAGTCAGAAGTAGGGCAATGACCTGTAGTCCCTGAGTTAGAGGAAATGCTCCTGATAGGGGAGCAGATAAGTCATGGGTGGACTGGCTAACAGTAGGAAAAACAAACAGAGGGAAGTCCGCCTGGTTTCAAACAAAATACCCACTCTGAGCAGTAAGAAGAACTGCCGTCCTACCAAACACGCAAGCATGGCTTGATGTTTGATTTCTCATGGTTACACTTCCCTTGTGCCAAGTTCTTCTCACATAGCCCTCCTGACTTCTCAGACGGTGAGATCTACAAGGATTGTACCCACCCCCCGTTCTGGGTCAGGATCAGGGCCATTTAGATTCAAAAATGAAAATTGAAGAGTTTTGTAATGTAATGGGCAGCTCAAGAGACAACGCCCCGTACTATCTCACAGCATAAAATAACCTCTTTCAGGAGCGAGGTAGTTTTCTCCTGGGTTGTTGATTCAATTGTCAATTTTGGAGAAGTCTGGATGTAACCCAAGATCAGTGTAATTTCAGCTCTGGGCTATCTTATGCAAGCAGTCTTAATTTTTTTTTTTTTTTGCTTTTGTTTTTTGAAACAGGGTTTCTCTGTGGCTCTGAAGCCTGTCCTGGAACTCACTCTGTAGACCAGGCTGGTCTCGAACTCACAGAGATCCGCCTGCCTCTGCCTCCCGAGTGCTGGGATTAAAGGCGTGCAGTCTTAATTTTAATTTAAAAAGTTGGTCTTTTTTTTAACATTTATTTATCTGGAGGGGGGTACACACGTCAGTTCTCTCTTTCACTGTGTGGCTCCAAGGGTTGAATGCGGGCAGTTGTTAAGGCAACAAACGCCTTCACCCACCGAGGCGTCTCTGTTCTGAGTTTCCTCTCTTCAAAATGGGCCTAATTTCAGAGGTCACAGCTGAGAGAGACACTACATGAGTGACACACCTACACACTCAATAACAGCTGCCAATAAACAAAACTGCGAGGCGGTGGGGTGGCTTCCACGCAGCCCTGGCCTTGGACTCCTTAGGGTACAGAAGATGGCCTTGAACTACTGGCCCAGCTGCCTCTCTGCGTGCTCGAGTGCTGACCACCACTCCCTTAATTCTCAAAGAGTTTTGTGCATTTTCTTCATTGAAGAGAAGATGGGTGGGTGATTAAATAGACAAAACTGGACCAGACATAGTGGCGCACACACCTTTAATCCCAACTCTCCGAAGGCTTAAACAGGTGTATCTGTGAGTTCGAGGCCAGCCTGATCTACCAGGACAGCCAGGGCTATATAGAGAGGCCCAGTCTCAAAAATTAAAAAATAAAATTGGGGGAGGCACTTATATAATGTTTTGTGGTTCTTTTCTCTCTCTGTCTCACTCTCTCTCTTGTATGTTTGTGAGTTGCACACACCTGTAATTCCTGCATTTGAGAAGCTGAGGCAACACGGGCTATGTCACAAGGTCCCGTCTCTCGGTCTCAAACACACACACAAACAACGAGCGTTTTCGTGTTCACTGCCTTTTTTTTTTTTTTTTTTTTTTCGAGACAGGGTTTTTCTGTGAGCTTTGGTGACTGTCCTAGAACTAGCTCTTGTAGACCAGGCTGGCTCCGAACTCAACAGAAATCCGTCTGCCTCTGCCTCGCCTCCCAAGTGCTGGGATTGGCGTGCGCCATCACCGCCTGGCTTTCACTGCCTTATTTTAATGCATGAACTTTACAGAAAGAATTTCTGCAGCCACCAAATAAACTGCAGGCAGATCACTCTAAGAACCTAGCACCGGAACGACTCGCACGGAAGCGCGGCTGTTTCTGGACCTGCGCTCTCCACTCACCGCCAGCGCGCGTTCGTGACGCGGTGCTCTGACCCCGCAGCCCGCACAGCAGGTGACAACGCACGGGCTGCTTCTGGCTTTGGAACGTCGCACGCCCCCGGCGCGCCACCCGCTCACTAGGTGGCTCCTGCTTCCCGCTCGCTCTCATCTTTCTCTCTCGAGTAACATTTTCAGCCGCACCAGAGAATCCCATCGTTCCCAGCCCTGCCGCTTCTCCCCGAGCTCCGACTGCGCAGAGAGGGGTTTCTCTCCCCACCACCGCAGTGACGCGCCCCGGAGTCCGTGGGCGCAGGGACCTGACTCTCCCCGCCTCCCAGGGTTCTTCTTCCTCGATGATTGGCCGTGGGCCCTGTCCGTCTTGGCTCCAGGTCCCGCCCTCTCCCACGCAGCGCCTTCCAGCCGCAGCTCACCGGTGGCCGCTGCACTCCTGGCTGGGGACGACTAGGGCGATGGGTGCACCTGCAGGATCGGAGTCGCCCCGGGACTGGCCCCTCCCCTGGTGCCAACCCCACCCACCCAGCTGGTCCTTTTCCTCCCAGGCTCGGCTGGCCGCCGGACTGTTCCCCCACTCCTAGGCTCGCCCGTCACTCTTCCGCCCCCCTCCCTCCTCGCCACCGCTCGCACGTCTGGAGCGCTCGAGCAGAGCGGGTGGCGCGCCGGGGGCATGCGCTCCATGAGGGCTCTGCAGAACGCGCTGAGCCGCGCGGGCAGCCACCGCCGGCGGGGAGGCTGGGGTCACCCGAGCCGGGGCCCGCTCCTAGGCGGGGGCGTCCGGTACCACTTCAGTGAGGCCGCGCCGCACAGCCACCAGCCGCAGCACACGGATCAGTAAGGCTCGCGGGACAGGGGCAGGGGACAGGCTGGCTCCCACTCCCACTGTCGTTCTCGCTAGCTCCCTGGGAGTGCCCTTGCCCAGAGAGCGCATCTCGTCTCCTCTCCGAGCTCACTAGCCTGCGATGCCTTTTCCTTTAGATGTGGGGATTTGGGTCCGCCGCGCTCGGGCGGCTAGGTGCCGTCCGCCCGGGAGGGCGTTTGGGCAGGTCGGTCTTCGAGATGATGCCTGTCCAAGGTGCGTACTTAATGGGGAACGCGGATGGGCGGCGAGTGTTGCTTGGTGCACACCTGCCCATCCGCATCCTCTTTCTTCTCTTCCCGGTATTTTAGGGAAGGTCGTGGGTATGGAACAGCTTCCTGCCCCAGGTCAAAGTGCACTTGAGTCTGTCTGTGTGGTGTTTCTTGTTTCTGCGTGTCGTCAGTGGGTAATGTGTGGTGCGCGTCATTTCTGATGCGCACGTTCTGTGCGTATGTGTCCGGCGTGTTTTTGTAGCAGAGCTTAGCTGTAGAATATCTTACGTGCAGGCAAAACACTCATACCAAGTTTCCAACTTGATCGCTGAATGTGTTGATTTTTCCTAAATGAGGAAAATGTGAGACACAGATTTTTCCAGACCAGAGTCAGAGCTATTATGTTGCTGTCTCCCTGAATTGAAGAGTTCTTTACTTTGGGCTCATCTTCAACCCAGGAAGTCGACCGCCCTACCCGCCCCCCCCCCCCCCCCCCCCCCCCCCCCCCCCCCCCCCCCCCCCCCCCCCCGCTCACCTCACTGCCTAGGCAGAGGGTTGACAGTATTGGAGAGTGATGGGCCCTGGGAGTGTGACACCGTGAGGGGTTTCTGTGTTGGGAGGGTAAAGGAGGTCAGCGAAAAGGGAATACCTTGTAATTCAGATTATTTTAAAATACTTAGTTTAGGGCTTGAGAGGCAGCCCAGTCATTTAGAGTACTTGTTAACTCTGGTAGAGGACCTGGGTCTGATTTACAGCATCCACATGATGGCTCAGAACTATCCATCCGTAACTCCCAGGTTTCGTGTGTGTGCATTCATACAATAAAATGAATCTTTTAAAGCCAGGCTGTGATGGCACACATCTTTAATCCCAGCACTCAGGAGGTAGAGGCAGGCAGATCTCTGAGTTCGAGGCCAGCCTGGTCTATAGAGTGAGTTCGGATAGCCTGGAATGTTACACAGAGAAACCCTGTCTCAAAAAACAAAACAAAATCTTTTTAAAACATTTAAAAAATTCCTACCAGGGGGCTGGAGAGATGGCTCAGTGGTTAAGAGCACTGGCTGCTTTTCCAGAGGTCCTGAGTTCAATTCCCAGCAACCACATGGTGGCTCACACCATCTATGGTGTGATCTGATGCCCTCTTCTGGAATAAAGGCATACATTCAGATAGAGCACTCATATACATAAAATAAATTTTAAAAAATCTTTAAAAAAATAAAATTCCTACCACCAGGTGTTGTTGTTGGTGGTGTTTTTCAAGACAAGGTTTCTTTGTAGCCCTGGCTGTCCTGAAACTCACTCTGTAGACCAGGCTGGCCTCTAACTCAGAGGTTCACCTGCCTCTGCCTCCCGAATGCTGGGATTAAAGGTGTGCGCCACCACCTGGCTTTATGAAGCTTTTGTTGTTGCTGTTTTTAATTTTTAATTAACTAATTTATTATTATTATTTTGCTGTGTATGGGTGTTTTACAGTACTCATGCCTGGTCAGAGGAGAGCGTTGGATCCCCTAGAAATAGAGTTATAGATGGGTATGAGTCACCATGTGGATGATGGGAATTGAACCCAGGTCTTCTGCAAGAACAGGTGCTCTTGACCACCAAGCCATCACTCCAGCCCTGAAGCACCTGACACTCTTGGAGAGGGCCCAGGTTCAGTTCCCAGCGTAGCTGATTAACAATCATCCATAACTAGTTCCAGGAAATCTCGGTTATTATTCTGACCTCTCAGGGCACCAGGCCCAGCATGATGGTGCATAAATTTAGTCCCAGCACTCAGGAGGCAGAGGCAGGTGGATCTCTGTGTGTTTAGGCCAGCCTGATCTACAGAATGAGTTAGTTCTAGGACAGCCAGAGCCACAAATAGTTAATACTATGGTATATCCATATATAGGTTATATATGCATATGCATATAATTTTTTTAGATTTATTTATTTATTATGTATACAGTGTTCTGTCTGTCTGTATGCTCGCTGGCCAGAAGAGGGCACCAGATCTCATTACGGATGGCTGTGAGCCACCATGTGGTTTCTGGGACTTGAACTCAGGACCTCTGGAAGAGCAGCCAGTGCTCTTAACCTCTGAGCCATCTCTCCAGCCTGCATATGCATATAATTTAACAGTGTAGAATTATAATATTTTCTTTGGTGAGCTATGTTTTCCACATACGAGTTTTATTTTTTAATTAATTGATTTTTAATTATCCTATGTATATGAGTACCAGTGAGCCACATGCTCATGTGGTCAGTGGGTAACTCCTTCCACCTTTACGTGGCTTCTCTGGTCTCCAGGGTTGCAGGTGAGCACTGCTTCCTGCTAGTTGTCTTGCTCACCCTGTATTCAGTTTTTTAATGGCTTTTTATAGTTTTATGTTTATTTTGTGTGTATAGATATGTATGTCTGGGGCTGGAGAGGTAGCTCAGTGGTTAAGAGCTTTGCCTGCTCTTCCAGAGGTCCTGAGTTCAATTCCCAGCAACCACATGGTGGCTCACAGCCATCTGTAATGAGAGTTGGTGCCCTCTTCTGGCCTGCACTGTACGTAATAAATAAATAAATTTAAAAAAAAAGATATGTATGTCTGTGGGAGCCAGGAGAGGACATCAGATCCCCTGGAGCTGGAGTTACAGACACTGGTGAGCTGTCATATGGATGATGGAAACTGAACCTGGAACCCAGTTTTTTTTTTTTTTTTTTAAAACAGTCTCATGTAGCCTAAACTGGCCTCAAACTCTCTATATAGGAGACCTTGAACTTACATCCACTTCCGAGAGCTAGGATTACACATACCTCTTTTTTGTCTTTGAGACAGGGTTCTAGTAGTAGCATTGGCTGGCCTGGAATTTCTGTGTAGACCTAGTTGGCCTGGAACCCTCCTTGATCCGGTCTCTGCCTCCCAACACCTTCGGGGTTTTGAGGATATGTTCCGGTACTGGACAAGTCTTCCCACAATGCAGTGGGCATCCGAGAATATGTTACTTTGTATATCTGCAGGGCACATTTCCAGAAGTCAGCTTGTTGAGTGAACAGCTGTAAAGGATCTGACTCTTACCTGGTTGTCTGGTTTGGTGCAGTCGGATACAGTGTTTCTCAGGACTAGGAATAGAGTGCGGTGGGAGGGCACTTGCCTGGCGTGCCTAAGGCTACAAGTTTGACCCCTGCCCCACACAAGAAAACAAAGATAGGTTTTTTGTTTTGTTTTTTTGTTTTTGTTGTTTTCCAAGACAAGGTTTCTCTATGTAACTTTGACTGTCCTCAGACTTTCTCTGTAGCCTCAAACTCACAGAGATCTGCCTGCTTCTGCCTCCGGAGTACTGGGATTAAATCGTGAGCCTCCATGCCCAGCTCAAAAGTAGTTCTGTGGCGCACACCTTTAATTCCAGCACTCAGGAGGTAGAGGTAGGCAGATCTCTGTGAGTTCGAGGCCAGCCTGGTCTACAGATTGAATTTCAGGACAGTCAAGGCTACACAGAGAAACCCTGTCTTGAAAAAAAACAAACAAAAAATTTTAAGCCTAACTTAGTAGTGGTATATGACTGTACAGTTTTTGCACTGGAGAAGTAGTTCAAGATCAGACTCAACTACATTTCGAGTTCAAATGCAGCAGGGGCTGGATGGAACCGCCTTGAAAACCGTTTTGTAGGCCAAGCGCTCCCAGCACTTGGGAGGCAGATGCAGGTGGATCCCTGAGTTCAAGAGCAGCCTGGCCTACAAAATGAGTTCCAGGACAGCCAGGGCTACACAGAGAAGCCCTATCTCAAAAAGAAGAAAGAAAGAAAAGGTTTTCTAAGTATGAAAATATTAATAGAGTTTTTGACAACCAGGAGGCCTTTGGAGCAGTGGTTCTCAACCTTCCTAACATTGCAACTCTTTAATACAGTTCCTCACGTGGTGATCCCCAACCAGAAAAAAATCTTTTTTTTTTTTTGGTTTTTTGAGACAGGGTTTCTCTGTAGCTTTAGAGCCTGTCCTGGAACTAGCTCTTGTAGACCAGGCTGGCCTCGAACTCACAGTGATCCCCCTGCCTCTGCCTCCCAAGTGCTTGGATTAAAGGTGTGTGCCACCACTGCCTGGCTCAGAAAATTTCTTTTATTGCTACTCTGTAACTATAATTTTGCTACTATTATGAATCATAATGTAAATATCTGTGTTTTCTTTATTTATTCTTCTCTCATATATTACATCCCAACCAGTTTCCCCTCCTCCACTCTTCCCAGTCCATCCCCACTCTTCTCTTCTCCCCCAGATCCACTCCTCTATTTCCCTTCAGAAAAGGGCAGGCCCCTGAGGGATATCAGCCAAATGAGGCATAACAAGTTACAATAAGACTAGACACCTCTCCTCATATCAAGGCTGAGCAAGGCAACCCAGTAGTTTCCAAAAGTAGGCAAAAGAGTCAGAGCCAGGCCTCACTCCCACTGTGAGGAGTCCCACAAGAAGACCAAGCTAGACAACCATATCATATATGCAGAGGACATAGCTCAGACCCGTGCAGGTTCCCTGGTTGTCAGTTGAGTCTTTATGAGCCCTGGTTGGTTGATTCTGTGTTTTTGTGGTGTCCTTGGCCTCTCTGGCTCCTACATTCCTTCCTCCCCTCTTCTTTGGGGTTTCCCAAGTTCAGCTTAATGTTTTGCTGTGGGTCTCTGTATCTGCTCCTATCAGTTGCTAGATGGAGCCTCTCTGGTGACGAGTATGCTAGGCTCTGGTCTACGAGTACAGCAAAATAGCATAGGACTTTGTTTTGCCTGTCGTGTTTGGTTCTATCCTGGGTCTCTGGCTTGTCCAGCATGTGGTTTCTGGCCATTCAGGCAGTATCAGGCATGGGTTCCCTCTTCTGGCTTGGGTCTCAAGTTTCCAGTCATGGTTTGGTCACTCCTACAAGTTCTGCGCCTCCTTTACCTCAGCACATCTTGCAGGCAGGACAAATCGTAGGTTGAAGCTTTTGTGCTGTGTTGATGTCCCAGCCCCTCTACTAGAAGCCTTGCCTGGTTACAGAAGATGACTGGTTCAGGCTCCATGTCCCTCCATTGCTAGAAATCTTCACTAGGGTCATTTTTGTAGATTCCAGGGGGTGTCCACTGCACTAGGTTTCTGCCTCACCCCCCAAATGCCTCCCAATTCCAGTCATCTCTCCCCATCACCTGATCTCTTCTGTTCCCATCCCCACCTGCCCCCAGTTCAGACATGAAATCTATTCTATTTCCCCTTCTGAAGGAGATCCATGCATCCCCTTTAGAGCCCTCCTTGTTACTAGCCTCTCGGGGTCTGTTGGATTGTAGCACAATTATCATTTACTTAACAGTTAATATCCACTTCTGAGTGAGTACATACCATGTTTGTCTTTCTGGGTCTGGGTTACCTCACTCAGGTGACTTTTTTCTAATTCCATCCATTTGGCTGCAATGATGTTATTTTTTTAAACAGCTGAGTAATATTCCATTGTGCAAATGTCGAGGGACATCTAGACTGCTTCCAGTTTTTGGCTATTATGAATAAAGTTGGCTATTATGAATAAAGTTGCTATGAATATAATTGAGCAAGTGTCCTTGTGGTAGGATGGAACGTCCTTTGGATATATGCCCAGGAGTGAAATAGCTGGGTCTTGAGGTAGATCAATACCCAATTTTCTGAGAAACTGCCATATGGATTTCCAAGGTGGCTGTACAGGTTTGCACTCTCACCAGCAGTGGAGGAGTGGTCCCCTGGCTCCGCATCCTCTCCAGCATGAGCTGTCACTTGTGGGTTTTTTTTTATATTAGTCATTCTGACAGGTGTAGGAACGAATCTAAGTCATTTTGATCTGTATTTCCTATGGCTGAGGATGCTGAACATTTCCTTAAGTGCTTCTCAGCCATTTGAGACTCCTTTGCTGAGACCTCTCTATTTAGATCTGTACCCCATTTTTAATTGGATTATTTGGTTTGTTTGTTACAGTTTTTGAGTTCTTATATATTTTGGATATTAGCCCTCTGTCAGATGTGGAGTTGATGGAGATCTTTTCCCATTCTGTGGGCTGCTGTCTTGTCCTGTTGATGGTGTCCTCTGCCTTATAGAAGCTTTTCAGTTTCAGGAGGCCCCATTTATTAATTGTTGATCTTAGAGCCAGCTGTCTGTTCAGGAAATTGTCTCCTGTGCCAATGCATTCAAGACTATTTCCTACTTTCTCTTCTATAAAGTTCAGTGTATCTAGATTTATGTTGTGGTTTTTGATCCACTTGGACTTGAGTTTTGTGCAGGGTGATAGATATGGATCTATTTGCATTCTTCTACATGCTGACATTCAGTTTGACCAGCACCATTTGTTGAAGATGCCTTATTTTTTTCCATTGTATATATCTGCCTTCTTTATAAAAAATCAGGTATCTGTAGGTGTGTGGATTTACATCTAGGATGACAGATTCCATTGATCAACCTGTCTGTTTTTATGCCAATACCATGCAGTTTTTATTACTGTAGCTCTGTAGTACAGTTTGAAATCAGGGATGGTGATACTTCCAGAAGTTTGTATTTTCTTTTTTTTTTGGACAGGATTGTTTTAGTTATCCTGGGTTTTTGTTTTTTCACATGAAGTTGAGTATTATTCTTTCAAGGTCTGTAAAGAAACATGTTGGAATTTTGATGGGGATTGTTGAATCTGTAGATGCTTTTGGTAAGATGGCCATTTTTACTATGTTTATCCTACAGATCCATGAGCATGGGAGATCTTTCCAACTTCTGAATATCTGTGTTTTCTTTTTATCTTTTTTTAAATATTTATTTATTCATTCATTATGTATACAGTGTTGTGCCTGCATGTATGCCTGCAGGCCAGAAGAGGGCGCCAGATCTCATTACAGATGGTTGTGAGCCACCATGTGGTTGCTGGGAATTGAACTCAGGACCTCTGGAAGAGCAGCCAGTGCTCTTAACCTCTGAGCCATCTCTCCAGCCCAATATCTGTGTTTTCCAATGGACTTAGGAGACCTCTGGGAAAGGGTGGTTTGACACCAAAGGGTTTAACAACCTACAGGTTAAGAACGACTGCTCTAGATATCTTAGAAGCTTTATACCAGTGGGAGAGACCTTTGGGGTCTAAGGGCCTTCCTTGTAATGCAAGTTGGTCGTTATTATTGAAGATTCATGTGTTTTAGGCCCTTTGCTCAGTCTAGGGAGAGAAAGATGACTCTCTTACAGGGACAGTCCAGGCAGGTGCATGGTCAGTGTCTGGACGACAGCAGCAAGCATTCCCACATCTGCAATCTGAAGGGCAGCGTGCACAGGATCAGAATGCTGTCTCATTCTGTTGGAGTCAGAACGAGGCCCTGAGGCTGAACTCGCAGTAGGTTCTGGTTCGTTACTTGGCCCACAGGATGACTTAGGGCTGGTAAATAAAGCATTTTTACTGGAAAGGAGAAGAAAGGAAAAGACAGAAGAGAACGGAATAAAAGGAATTTAATCTGTACGCACTGAGGGGTTTGTGGTTTTGGTTGTTTGTTTTTGAGATAGAATCTTTCTGTTCTGGAACTCCCTCTGTAGACCAGGCTGGCCTCAAACTCACAGAGATCCGCCTGCCTCTGCCACCCACGGGCTGGGATTAAAGCTATGTGCCACCATGCCTGGATGGCAATGATATTTTTGTTTTAATCCTTATTTTTATTTCTATTTATTGGGGAGGGTTACCCATGAAGGCCAGAAGAAGGCATTTAATCCCCTGAAGAAACTGGCAGTTGTGAGCAGCCCACCCAACGTGAATGCTGGGGAGGAAACTCAGGTCTTCTACAGGATAACGGGCAGGCGCTCTTAACGGCTGAGACATTCTCCAGCCACTTGTTTCTGGTTTTCACATGGTCTTGGGTAGCCCAGGCTGGCCTCAGACTGACTCTGCCCTGAGGATGACCCTGAACTCTTCATCCTCCTGCCTCCACCTCCCAAGTTTTAGGATTACAGAAATATGTCACCTCACCCAGTTTGTACCACATGTTTTTTGTTTGTTTTTTTTGAGACAGGGTTTCTTTGTCTGTCCTGACTGTCCTGGAACTACTGTGTAAACCAGGCTGGTCTACACCTTCAACTCAGGGATCCACCTGCCTCTACCTCCCAAGTGCTGGGATTAAAGGCTAAAGGCATGCACTACCATGCCCGGCTTTAGGATTTTGAGTGGAAAATTGTTAAGTTTCAGAATGACAGCTGGCATGGATGGCAGGAGAGTGTAGTAGCAAATGATTGGCTTGCTTTCTATCTGTCATGGAGTGTGGGCCTAAGCCTGACACCACCTGTGTAAAGTAGGCATTCCTACCTTCATTTCATAGGTAAGGAGAAGCAGGCTAGCAATAGTAATCGAGCTGCAATGAAGGAGCAAAGCAGGACTCCTTCCAGGACACTGTACTACACAGGGGAAAGAGGGTGGATTTGAGAGAAAATATGAAGATGAATTCGTCCAGTGTTAGTGACCAACTCAATATAGACACAGAATGTGGGAAGAATCAAAAGAGTTCTGTAGTGCAGCTTGGCATCCAGGTGTTTATTCATGTGCCAGCCGCTCATGGGAAACATACAAGCAGAGGCAACTCTTGCTGGGTGCATTCAGTTTTCAGGGTGTGTGGGACATCTGGAAGTGGAATTATCTAGAAGACAGCTTGAAATAAAGGTCTGAAAGTTCAGAGCTTTGAAAAGAAAGCTGGAGAGTAGGATTCGCATCTCGTGCTGGAGGTGGAGTTAGGAGGAGATGGAGCATCCTCAGGCCCCCGCCTTCCCATCTCTTCCCCCCAAACAGTGATGAGTCAAACAGCGGCATGCTGCCTCGCCTTGGCGACCTGCTCTTCTACACCATTGCTGAGGGACAGGAACGGATTCCCATCCACAAGTTCACTACCGTAAGTGGCTGCCTGCCTGTCCAGAGAACCCGGACTCCTTAGAGGCCCTGGTGACAAGTATAGGTTAGCTAATGGGTTGCTATGCAAACATTGAAAAATACAGAGGGCTAATGGCTGCCGGCTAATGAGCCAATGCCATCATCCTTCCCCTAAGTCCAGATGATAACACTTTTCATGAAAAGTGGCAAGAGACTTATTAACCTCTAAGGCTGCCCCAGTCCCTTTGCTTAGTTCCCAAACCCATGTTCTACCAATTGTAGTAGTTAGCGTTGGGTGATTTGGGGATCTATTGGGAAAGACTGAGGGATAGATTGCTGACCTTGGCTGACCTTACCAGGCCTCTTCTTTCCCCCAAAGGCCCTGAAGGCCACTGGACTACAAACGTCAGACCCACGGCTCCAGGACTGCATGAGCAAGATGCAGCGCATGGTCCAAGAGTCCAACAATGGTGGCCTCTTGGACCGAGATCTCTTCAAAAAGTGAGAGCCCCAGAAATGAGCATCGCCCCAGAACTGTTCTGTAGGAAGAGGAGTCTTGGGAATTAAAGAGTTCAATCCTTCATCTTGTTTTACTTATAATATAAGCAATACATACTCATTATGAAAAATAACACAGAACCAGGTGGTGGTGGCACACGCCTTTAATCCCAGCACTTGGGAGGCAGAGCAGGAGGATCTCTGAGTTCAAGGCCACCCTGGTCTACAGAGCTAGTTCCAGGACAGGCTCCAAAGCTACAGAGAAACCCTGTCTCAAAAAACCAAAAAAAAAAAAAAAAAAGTACAGAAATATATTTTCTTTTTCACTCAGTCCTAGCCCCTTTCCCAGATGTAAACATTGTTAACAGATTAGTGAGTGTGTTCTAGAAAATGCCCTGTGTGCTCACATACACTTATAGCTGTATATATTAGGACTTCTCAGCGCTAAAGCCCATAGATTATGCTTTTTATGATTTTAATATTTTCTCGTAATGTTTTGGGATATCTTCCTATGTCCTTAGAACCCCTCATTTTGGAGGTTAGGAAATTTAAAACTCGTGAGATAAAATAACAGGCCAAAAGTCATACGGCTGTTAGTCTGAAACCAGATGAACGCTCACAACCGTTTATCCCCAGCTTGTTGGCTCCTATGCCTGATGTATCTCTCCAGCCCCTAACACACTCGTATCTGGGATCCAGGTGTGTGAGCAGCAACATTGTGCTCCTGACTCAGGCATTCCGAAAGAAGTTTGTCATTCCCGACTTTGAGGAGTTCACGGGCCACGTGGATCGCATATTTGAGGATGCCAAAGAGCTTACTGGAGGCAAAGTGAGGGCCAGGGAATGAGGGAGGGGCGGGGGGCTCTGGGCTAGACACATATTGTTTCTCAGAGACTTCTTGGGGCTGGGGATTCAGTGATACAGGATGAGAAGCGGAGCCTTGCCGGGCAGTGGTGGCACGCCTTTAATCCCAGCACTCGGGAGGCAGAGGCAGGCGGATCTCTGTGAGTTCGAGGCCAGCCTGGTCTACAGAGCTAGTTCCAGGACAGGCTCCGAAGCCACAGAGAAACCCTGTCTCAAAAAACCAAAAAAAAAAAAAAAAAAAAGAGAAGCAGAAAAAAAAAAAAGAGAGAGAAGCAGAGCCTCTGGAAACAAGGACATGGATGACTTCATGTGTTTCTATGTGTGATTCTAATAGCATAGGGCAAGACCTTAGGTTTTTGTGGATATGGATGGCAGAAGATAGGATTCATGGCACAGGCCTATAATCCCAGTTCTCGGGAGGTTAAGGCAGAATCAAAAGTTTAAGGTCAGCTTGGATTCTTTAGGGAGACCCTGTTCTCAAAGTAAAGATATTCAGTCAAGCCTTCAAGATTTACAGGGAGTGGACCTGAAAACCCAGTCCTAGAATTGCCATTTGGTTTTTTTTTTTTTGAGACAGGGTTTCTCTGTAGCTTTGGAGCCTGTCCTGGAACTTGCTCTGTAGACCAGGCTGGTCTCGAACTCACAGAGATCTGCCTGCCTCTGCCTCCTGAGTGCTGGGATTAAAGGTGTGCGCCATCACCGCCTGGCTGAATTGCCAGTTTTTAATGTTCTATGGGTTTTTCTGCTATCCCGCCATGGTTAGGACTATAGAGAGGTAGGGTTGCCAGGGACTAAAGGCCTGGCTGCTTCTGGAAGCAGTGCACAGAAGGACTATCTGCCATGTAGGTGACAGAATATTAGCTTCTACCAAAGTTTCTGACCCTGCATACAACTGTACTGTTCTCCGTTCTCACCTCTCCCTTCTCTACCTATTCATGCCCAGGTGGCAGCCTACATCCCTCAGCTGGCCAAGTCAAACCCAGACCTTTGGGGTGTCTCCCTGTGCACTGTGGATGGTCAGCGGTAAGATCCTGGGTGACGCTGGGCCTTGTGGTGCACGCCTTTAATCCTAGCACCTGGACGCAAAGGCAGGAGGATCTCTGAGTTCAAGGCCGGTCTGGTCTGTAGAGAGCCCCCGCCTCACAAACAAGGGGGCTGGAGAGCTGACTCAGTAAGAGCACTGGCTATTCTTCCAGAGGACCCAAGTTCAATTCCCAGAACCCACATGGCAGCTCACAACTGTCTGTAACTCCAGTTTCAGGGTACTTGACACCCTCGTACAGATACATATGCAGGCAAAACACCAATGCACATAAATAAAAATTAAACAAGCAAACACCAAGAGATGCTGGGTGAGAGGGAGGTGCTGAAGGGCGCAGTGCGGAACAAAGTCCAGCCCCTTTTACGGACCCTCTCTTTGTCCAGACACTCTGTGGGCCACACGAAGATCCCTTTCTGCCTGCAGTCCTGTGTCAAGCCCCTCACTTACGCCATCTCTGTGAGCACCTTAGGCACTGACTATGTGCACAAGTTTGTGGGCAAGGAACCCAGCGGTCTGCGGTATAACAAACTGTCCCTCAACGAGGAAGGTGAGCATCTCCAGGACACATGCTTACGTTTGCTTTTCCCTTAGCCCTACAGCTCTCTTCTTCCTTTCTTCTTTGCCTGTTCTCTCATCCAGGTAGGAGCCAGACCCAACCGCGTTTAGCTTCAGAATGGGAGAGATATAAAGCAGGCTTTCGTTAGTGGCCAACAAGACTCTGGCTTGTGTTTCCCCAGGAATCCCCCATAACCCCATGGTCAATGCTGGTGCCATTGTTGTCAGCTCCTTGATCAAGGTCAGTGCAAGTCTAACCCTGTGAAAGGTAATAGTCTCTCATTCCTTCATCCTTATCTGTTCATCTCTCCAGGGAGACTGGCGGGGTACTGGGTCCTATGAGGGTTAATAAGAGGCATGGAAAAATACAACAGGAAGCCAAATGTTATAAGCTATGGATATTAGTAAGAGCTAGCACATCACTTCCCTTACCCTAGTCCTCCCTGCCCCCACCTATAGCTCTGCAGCCCAGAGCTCCTGACCATTACAGAAGTGAGCAGGTCGTGACCCCTGCCTAGGACCAACAGCCAAAGGCAGGGGGAGGACAACACCATCAGGCATTGATTGGCCACTCCTGGGTGAGAGATGCACTGAGAAAAGGGTGAATGGCCAGTTCAGGGCAGTCATTCACGTCACCTGGAACCGCGAGCTGGCCTTGGGCAAGGGGTGTGAGGCAGGCCCTTCAGCTGCTGCTCTCCCAGGACTTGAGCAAGAGCCTGGGAGCAGTGTGGGCAGCAACACCATGGGGCCAATCACAGCCCCTCCTGAGGAAGGTGGTGTTAGGAACCCTTCCCCCTAGGAGCTCAGGTGTCAGAGTCCTGGGAGTGTTGACTCTATAGCTGACATATGCAGGAAGCGACGACTCTGGGGGAGGGACCAAGGCAAATGTGCCTGACTGTTCCATGACAGTTTTGTCTGCAGTCCCATCTTTGGGGTCTGTCTCATCTTTATCTCATCTAAATCAGCGTGGTGAACCTGACTCACAGCTAAGCTAAACTTTTGCTTCGGAGCCGGAGATGAAGTTCATTAGTATAACATTTGCCCCCACCATCTATGGAGACCCTCAGTTCAATCTCTGGCACTGCTAAAAAGAAATTATTTCTGTTTCACTTATCAGTATAGCTGGGGGGGGGTGTGGCTCAGTGGCAGAGCACTTGACCAACATATCTGAAGTCCTAGTTTCAATCCCGGTAATAGAAAAAAAAATCATTTATCCATGTAATTGAGTATTAACAGACACATCCCATTTCTGTCCCCGAGGGTATAGGAATTGGGTACAGGGTAGAGTAAGGCTACAGAATGCAAGTGGGGACCGGGTGGTGGCGGGGCACACTTTTAGTCCCAACACTCAGGAGGCGGAGGCAGGCGGATCTCTGAGTTCAAGGCTCCCAGCCTTGAACAAAGCAAGTTCCAGGACAGCCAGGGCTACACGGAGAAACCCTCTCTTGGAAAAGAGAAAGTTGGACCATGGTAGCACATACCTGTAATGCCCAAACTTGGGTAATACAGGTAGAAAAATCAGAAATTCAAGGCTAGTCTTGGGATACATGAGACCTTTACTAAAAAATAAATAAAATGGATGGTGGTAGTCAGGGATAGGGCCAGAACTGGAGACAGGGATGAGGGCTTGAGATTGAGGCTAGAAAGTAGAGGTGAGGCTGGGGAGGGAGAAGCTGGGAGGAGGTGAGCCTGGGGATGGGGGAGGCTGGGGAGGGTGAGGAAGGGGATGGGGGAGGCAGTGGGGGAGGCTGGGGA